>SFCI01000412.1:0-22023 GCA_004681135.1 Hericium alpestre | reverse complement strand
CATGCCTGCGGCGGTGGAGCGCGAGCTCGAGGCGCAGGAGGATCTCGAGCATGTGAAAGCGTGGGCGGCGCGCGGGAGCNTGGCGGAGCGCGCGGCGGCGCAGGCGAGCTTCTGAGAAGTGCTGTGGCGCGGGATGGATGGGGCCGAGGTGGCCNGATTGGAAGGGGGTGTATTTTAGTGTGTGTGCTACGGAACGAGGATAGGAATGGATGCGGATGTAGATGCTAGATGGATCCAACTGAGGTAGTTCGTATATTCTAGATGTTGAACTTGATGCACTTCGCCGCGGGACGCGTGGAATGAATGTCCGTACACAAGTGGGCGACGTCTTCGTCATGGTGCAGAGTTAGCAAAGAGTTAGTATGGAGAACAAATCAGGACATGCTGCCTCATCTGCATACTTGTTTAGGTTGGTCGTGTAGAAAGTTGCAATGGAATGATGAGGACGGTTGGGGGTGAAGAAGTACCAAGTCAGAAGATGGTGTAAAATGGAAGCCGCGGAGAAGCGTACTAGTCTGGGTGAAGACTGGCGTGAGCATAACGATGCAGATATAGAGGAGGGATGGAATCAGACGTTGAAGGGTGACAAGCCGGACAATGGCGGTATCGAGGTACAGACGCAGTCAACTCTTCGGCGAGCGGTGTTGTTGTGTTCCACCGCAATCCAGCAGAAGCTAGAGACCAAGAAAGCAAAGAGAAGCGACCGGTATACTGCAAGAACGCAGTTGCAAGGGTGATAAGATCCGTAGAGGTATAGATGGATTGGACATCTGATGGAACACATTTCTCCGTATGCATATATTGTGCGCGCAGATGAAGAATGCAACCACTAGACGTGCAGATACGAAAATAAGTGAGTAGCAGTCGCCTACGCTCGAGCACAGTTAACTCCATCCTACAAGCCGTGCTGATCCGTCCATCGCAAGTTAAAAGAAGTCTATAGCAAGCTTAAGACTTGAGCCATCTTGGTTTGAAGAGCCTGAGAAGCCAGTTGGGACGGTGTGCGATTTATTGACGCGGTCATCGGCCTAAATTACAAGTGGCCGTCCAGTGACAGATCTCGAGTACACCCTTGACTCCAACTTCGTGTTTCAGGATCGACGTGCCTGACATGACAGATCCATAGGCATGCAGTCTGACCGATGCGCCTTATTTTGGAGACGGCGAAATGGGAAAGCTGCTGAGGGGGTATCGCAGGTGCCATGGTTGTGCGGCATTAGAACGCATGGAGGTTATAATAGTTGCATACCTATCGGATGACTCATTGAATGAATTCTTCTTCTGAGTGATGTGGCGACGATGAATGTGAATGCGGACGAGCTGAGAGCGTATCGCGGGAGCAGCAGTGGAACAGAATTAGACTTGAGAAATTTGGCAGATGTTGTAAGTGCACATCTAAATGATGCAGGTAAGCTGGAAACAGATAAGATGGGGAGTGCAGGAGGCGCGGTTGTTCAAATTTAGGCTTGATTAAGATGACATACCTCTTAGGTAGTTACTTTAAACGATACATCTTTGATGAATAGAAAGTCGGATCAGTAGTGGGTATCGCTGAAGCAGCAATTGTGCAGAATTGAATGCGAAGTCACCCATATTCAGCAGTACGAGGAGCTTGAGTACGCGTATGGGTGTGCCAGGGCGAAGGACTATCGGGCATCCATTGGCGCTGATGATACAGGTCCCAGCCAAGTTACGCAGTACTGACGTAGGAGGCAAGGCCCTTGCACCTGATGTATTCGTCAAGAGCATATGATTGCACCAAATGGGTGGCCTGAGCATGAATAACTGACTGTTGAAGGAAACAAGGAGGCACAGAGCGTCAAAGAGAAAGCCAACACAATCTTGCGTACCTTCGGGC
Organism: Hericium alpestre; assembly: GCA_004681135.1. NCBI lineage: Eukaryota > Fungi > Basidiomycota > Agaricomycetes > Russulales > Hericiaceae > Hericium > Hericium alpestre. Next base: position 20,165 of record SFCI01000412.1, on the reverse strand, counting down.
GGCTTGATCGAGTCGTTGGTGAGCCGTTAGCGGGTAATTATAGACCTACCGTCGTCTCAAAGTGAGTCAATGCACCTATATAGAATTCCATGCATCCGCGCGAGTCTGGTCACTCATGGCATCGGTGGTATCTGGTTGAAGAAACCGACCTTTACATGGAGCATACCGCCGGGGAACGTCGAGCAAAGTAGCTTCCGGGGAGCTGTTAGAAGACCGGTGAGAACCAATTGTGAAATGAAGAAGAGGCGGAGACATTCACGGCTGGGGCATAAGCTTCTGTCTTTCGGTGTCTGGACCAGAAGGTAGAGGAGCGAACATGTGCAGAAAGGAACGGAACAAGAACAAGACACCATATCGGCATTTAGGCGCGCCCGAGGCGGGCCGGGTCTGCCGTACTGGGTACGGAGGGTGTCCGGCGGATGCCGAGGCGGCTATAGAGGCAGGTAGAGTTCAGCGTGAGCCTGAGCTGGCTTCATCTTAACCTCCACTTTCTCTGTAGAACATGCTAGTACCAACCTTATCCTCGTCTGCCATGCTCCATTGGACCATCTGGCGAGCCTTTCCGCCCTGTTGTCCTCTTTCAGGCGTCCGCTTTCCATGGGCGCCTGGATCACACTTCACGAACCTGTCATCCCCGCCTCAGAGCCATGTGTCAGACTCACAGGTGAGTCCTCGTCTCTTGTGTTCTTCCAACGCGGGTACGTCCCTATTTCTGTCTTTTATCTACACGAATCGGTCGCTTTTGATCCTCACTCAGCCTTTCAAGCCCATGGCGCTGGAGATCTATCGTCGAGTCGCGCGCGATTTCCTCGGGACATGTCCATGTCCACAACGCAAAGATAAAACAAACAATAAACTGAGGGACTCGTGCGAACACCGAGGCGGCTTCTGGCCGCACGCAAGCGCTTCGTACTCCTGCCAGCACCTGCGCCGCCCGCATCGAGCCCGCACCCAGCTCATCTGACGGAGCCATTGGCGACAAGCTATTCCCAACCGCCGCTTCTAGATTTGCCGCCCGGCGACTCTTTCATTCACCCGCGCGAAGACTAATCAGTATTCTAGCACATCGGCTGCCACCAATCCGCCAGTTCTGAGCGTCGGTTACGTCAGATAAGAATTCTTGCTTTGCCGGTCCGTAAAGTATATATTCAGCGACTCGTCTTCCGACCCATTGCTTCCCATTGCTTCCTCGATATTCACTGCCCACCCACTTCCAATCATGAGTGCTGCTTCGCTTCTTGCGCCTCTGTCTATGCCGTATGTGCGTGAGGTCCTTGTCCTGCTGACGGTCGCGCTGGGGCTTTGTCTCCTCTGGCGTCGCCTGCTGGGCTTGAGACGCGATCTACCGCCGGGTCCACCTGGGCACTGGCTCTGGGGCAATGTCATCCCTGAAAAACGGTATGGACGTTTAGCTGAGCGTTTCATGGCGTCGCTGCTAACGCTGCCGTACAGTGCATTTCTGAAGTTCGCAGAATGGACGGAACAATATGGTCCTGTATTTTCGCTGCGATCTGGCATGCGGACTATCATCGTCGTGGGTCGATACCAGGTAAACAGCTACAGCTTTTCTGATCTCATGGCTAATTCGCATCTGAAGGCCGCGATGGACATCCTTGAAAAAGAAGGCGCCGCGTCCGCGGACCGCCCGCGCGCGGTCGCGGGAGACGAGATCATGTCCGGCAACATGCGTCTCTTGCTGCTGGGGGTCGGCGAGCGAATGCGCAAGCTGCGGCGGTATGTCTCTGTCAGGGACTCTATGTACGGTGCTGATGACTGCTGCCGTTCAGGGCGCTCCACACGCATTTACAGCCACGGGCCGCGGCGACATACGAGCCGCTTCAGTTCCACAATGCGAAGATCCTGATCCGCGATATCCTAGACGAGCCAGACGCGCACTACGAGCACGCAAAACGGTAGGTTTGTCTTCTAGCTTCATGCGTGTGTCTTAACTCGCCGTGCGTCACTGGCGCTAGATACGCCGCGTCGGTGATCCTGTCACTCACGTATGGAAAGCCGTCACCCTCTTTCCACGCAGANCCNGACGTCGTTCTCGTGACCCAATGCTTGCAGCGCCTTGGCCNGGCGCTGCGCCCCGGCGCGCACCTCGTCGAGCACTTCCCTTGGCTGCGGCACTTCCCACTGTACGCCCCCGGACAGATGATGCAGCGTTACCACCGCCAGGAGCTCGGGCTGTTCGAGCGGCTGCTGAGGGAGACGCGGCAGCAGATGGTTCGCGCCTTAATTTCCAGCTTGCATCCTGATCTGGCACTGATATGGTTGTGTACGAAGGCGATGGGCAGCGCGCCGCCCTCATTTAGCAAGTACCTCCTCGAGCGGCAGCGCGAGCTGGGGCTGTCGGACAACGAGCTTGCATACCTCGCGGGCTCGATGTTCGGTGCGGGTTCAGAAACGGTACGAATTCCCGCTTCTCTTTTTTCTTGCGCATCGGGTCTGAGGTGCAGACGTAGACCGCCGCGGGTATCAGCACGATCATCATGGCCGCCGCGTGCTTCCCCGCTGCGCAGACAACCGTGCAGGAGGAGCTCGACCACATCGTCGGGCGCGAGCGCCGTACGTCTCTCTTCTCTTCCACGCCGCACGCCATCTCAGACCCCCGTCGTTTGCCTTCGCCCGCGCCTATCGATGCGTGCTTGCAGTGCCGACGTTCGCAGACATGGACGACCTCCCGCAGGTACAGGCGTTCTTCCTCGAGTCCTTCCGCTGGCGCCCGGGCACACCCGGCGGGCTGCAGCACGGTACGACGCGCGAGATCGAGTATGTGCGTGCTTCCCTTTATGCTTCCCGCGGACGCCGCGCCGACCTTCTTCTGCAGGCGGGCTATCGCATCCCGGCGGGCGCTACGATCATCGGGAACCACTGGTGCGCGTTCTTGCTCTTCACGTCGAGTCCACCGGATTAAAGGGTGGGGTGCTGCAGGTCTATCGGTNGCGACCCCGAGCTGTTCCCAGACGGCGAGACGTTCGACCCGCGGCGGTGGCTCGATCGCGCGNGCGCGTGCGCGCCGATTTGCGGTTCCCGAACTTCGGCTTCGGCGGCGGTGAGTACAGTCGCTCTCCGCGCCTCAGCGCTGCATTGCTCACGCGTGCGTTGCAATGTAACAGCGTGTGCCCGGGGCAGGCGGTCGCGACGCGTTCGATGTTCATCAACGCGGCGCTGCTGCTCTGGGCTTGTAGGCCGCTGGGCACGGGCCATTGGATCCTGGAAAATCAGCGACGTGGCTCTGCGAACAGCAGGATAACTCACTCTTTCCTGCATTCAGGCAGTTACGGACGGCATGTGCGAGCGCTGTCAGCCCACTGGGTTGTACCCGGTGCTGTGTGCACAACGCCAGCATGGACAGAGCACCGTTGGTGCTAGCCACGACGAGTTGCTGTACGCGCATGACAGCTGCTCCCCTCGGGGCTCGAAACATCGAAACATCGACAGCGGCAGACCTGGATTTCGGAGACCCAGGTGAATCCCGAAGCGACATGGCTCACGATGCTGGAAACGGCTTACCAGCACAGATACAAGACATCTTACACTCAACACGGGCATACTCTTGGCTCCAGGCAGCGCCGACGGAGTACCGTCGACGCCTGCTTCCGGACAGTTATTGTCTGCGCGCAGTTGCTGCTGGCCGGGACACCGGGCCTCAAAAAATTGGCTGCATGATTTGGTGAGTACTTCACGACGAAGCTAATGGAAATAAAGAGAGACGTACCGGTTCGAGGACATACGTTCCTCGTAGCTAAAAACTGTCCATCCATTGCTATCCGCAATAATGCCCACTTCCCACCATAGCCTCATTGGTCGCTTGTTGTCAGCGACGACGACTGCTTTTTTCGTGCTGGCCGTTCTCCGGAAAATGACTGCTGTGACAAATGCAAGCACAAGAATGCCAACGGCAAGAAAAGCTAGTGTGTACAACCAGTGCGGCATCAGCGATGGTGCTGCTGATCGTATGGTGCGAGCAGATGGGGGGCGAAACAGAAGGACGGAGGAAGCCCTCGGTAATCAGGTTATATGGACCGCGCGCGGAGGAATACCTCTTCCTCCGTGCCTCGTTCCGGAGCCCTGATCGNCGCGATCTTCCGATCCCTTGCACCGTTACGTGTGGATTCTAGCCTTCGATATCCGGTCGCATTGTTGCATTGCTAGCTTTCCGATTTGTACTTAGCCTTCGCACTTTCTCCCTTGCGAGAATTCCCTCAGTACATACACTTTGACATTAGATAGAATGAAAAGCTTTGTTTGAGCATGCTTACCAGATTTACAGATTTGTCTTCAGATGACCGAAATTCTCGTCAAGGGGCATGGGTATAGATCAAGATGAGAACGGTGGGAACCCGAAATTGAGAGATGCGAAAGATCAGGTTGACGGTGTTCGTTTCTGGTCACTTCAAATTATGTCCTAATGATGACTTTATTAAACCTTGTAGAGCTTATCATAGTTGCAGTCCACGGTCCAGATAATACGATGCAGAAGTAAATAAGTAGCACGAGTTGTGATTCTACATAGGATAGCGACTCGACTCGGAGACGGCACGGCGACTTGATCCTGCTTCCATATCGAGCAATCTGTACTCACGACTTGCATTCAGCGTCCGGAATCAATTTCTGACAATCTGCACATTGCGACCGGCTGCTACTGACTGTATTGTCTGCCCTACATACACATCAATGGGCCCTAGAGGAGAGAGGTAAATAAATGTATTTTTTGGACAGGAAACAGGAGATGCTCTTCGCACCAGGAATGCACCCCAATGCCGTCCGATTCTGCCGCGTCGTCAAGCACCACCAAAATAACTGATCAACGGCTAGGTGTTGATTGAATCGGCTTGATCCCCTGCTGACATGACACACAGGAACTTAGTCTTGTCTTGCCAAGTCCTTCGAGACACTACAATCAATCTTGGCTCCATCAACGGTCTGAACCTTCCTCTGGTCATTTTCTCCCTGAAAATTCAGTCCAGTCCCAAGGGTCATCTCGAGCTCAACCTTCTAAGATATCTGAGTTTGAGAATCAAACCGGATGACAGAGCTACCATGAGCACATCAGGCTGACAGACATGAGCATTCATCAGTCACTGAGAAATTCAGCCGTAAATTGTGTGAAATGAATTTCCATCAGATTACTCTTAGCGAGTCCAGCCGACAGGGATGCTGTTTCACCGGAGAGCCTGGAAAGATTTTCCTGAGTGTTCCAAGGGGCTGGCTATGGTGTGCAGGTGTTCAGATCGGAGACCTCCGATGTGTCAAGTCTGTACATACATAGCTCCATCTCTCATTACCGTGCACTAATTTGCCATATTGGCCCTTCACCTGATCGACCAGCAATGAAATCCTTGAGTTTGGAACCCATAACAGCACTGGCAAGAGACAACTTACAGCGAGACGACGAGACGACGAAGTCGAACATCAAGTCGCGTCGCACGAGATTAAAGCTCAGTCGTAAACTCAGAGCGCTGGCGGGCTTTGAAGATGATGAGCTGCGGCGCGCTAGATGGCGAAGTTCGGTTGCCACAGCGCCAAGTTGGGGTCGACAATATTACAGGAGAGTGGTCTCCAGAAAACATAGGCTGAGATGTCATAGGGAGATCTTCAGCAGCTCACAGGGATGTTTACCGAATAAGGTCTTCCTGAGCTCGCTTTGATGTAAAACCAATCTCCGATCAAACTTGTCATTAGAAGCTCTTCGGGAAAGCCGGTTTCGGATCTCAAACCAAAACGGCGGTGTAGGCAGGACACCCTGGCAATGTCGCTCCAGGTATTTCCAGATTTTTTTTTTACTGCGCGATGATGGATTCAAAACAGCTGTCAACTCAGCGATCTCTGCCGAATAACCGTACCTTTGCCGAAACCTCATAAATGTGGTTATCTACACACCGAGGACGCAGCGGAAACCTTTCCCGAGAACATCGATATCATGGTTCAGAACAGCTTGGCTCTGCTCACGAGTTGACGTCAGGATCAGCTGGTGATCCCGCATCATTCTTCAAGGCACATGTGGAGCGGCTCCCCAATCTCAGGTGACGCAGGTGTTCATCGCATGACGGGAAGAGCTTAAAATCGACGCTTCGCACACTGACGACTTTTTGCCCTCCATCCGACTTACCTTTCGCGTCATCCGCATATCTGTCAAACAAACAGACGGTGCATGGCTTTCCAGTACTACCAGAACAACACCGCAGGGTGGGGTTCAAACCAGGTACGCACCAAGAGAATCGAAGTCCAGTCAGCGGTTCTAATCCAGCGTCTACGCCCCAGTTTCAATTCGGACCTCCACCCGCCTATAGCTTTCAACCGCAGCCGCACTGTGAGCCTCGCGTCTCAGCATGCGGGTCATGTTCATGCTCACGCTGAGAAATATTTTCGCAGGGCGCGCATATGACTTCTACAGCGCCCACGCTCCGAATCCCCAAACGTCCGTCTCTCTGCTCCCGTCTCCCACCACGCCATCTGACGCTTCGAATCCGCAGCGAGATATTCCAGTACGCGATGAACCGCCTATCGTCCGGCGCAGGGCCGCTCGGAGTCGGCATGCACGAAGCGCGGCACTGGCACCGACGCGCCTACGGTGGAATTGTACGCACCATCCCGCTCCATACTATCCGCGCGTCGGCCGCTAACCAAGTCACCATCGCCTCCATAGGGTGACATCACCCGCATGCTCCCCTCCGAGATCGGCCACGCAGCAGGATATGAAGCGTACCGCTCGTGGATCCACCGATCGCCCACTTTCCAAATCTTCGACGGAGACCTCGAGCGACAGAAGGAAGCCCTTATCTCTCTTGCCATAGCAGAAGGTGCGCTCTCCGCTCTGCGTCGTCTCCTTGCGCGTGGACTCACGCGTCGACAGCTGCCCATCTCTGGGAAGCAACCGGCCGCGGATACGACCAATACGCACTACAGACCGCCTCGGAAACGGCAGCGGCGACCGCGTCGCTCATCTTCAGCCAGACCGTCGACCTTCAGATGCTCGGCAACGACTACTACCGCGCGCGCAACGCGACGTATCCGAACGCGGGGGACGCGTACGCGATGGACGACATGGCGCTCATGCAGAGACAGCAGATGGGAGGGGGCGCCATGGGTGGAGGCTCAGGCATGATGGGTGGAGGCNNNATGGGNNNAGGCANNCATNGGCGGGCCTGGAGGCNNTGNATGGGCACAGGCACACTAGGCGGGCTCCCCAGGGCGATGACGAAATCGTACGGGTAGACGGCGCCGAGACCACCTTCGGCGATGGGCCCCAACCCCCAACCAAAAAGGTAAGCTTGACTACCATGTCATAACGATTTCCTGCTCACCTCGAATGCACCAGGGCGACGACGAAGTCGTACGGGTAGACGGTGCCGAGACCACCTACGGCGACGGGCCCCAACCCCCAACCAAAAAGGTAAGCTTGACTATCATGTCATAATGATTGCCCGCTCACCTCAAATGCAGAGCAAGACGCACCATGCCTTGGGCGCCGTGAACCGGGCCTTGGACAAGGTGTCGGCCAACATCGCTCGAGAGCAGGAGAAAAAGCGGGGCCCTTCCACTGTGGTCGAGATCGGATTGAATGCCGCGGGCAAGGCGGTGAGTTGAACGATATTCTCACGACCACCAGACGTTCAATGCGAGTGTAGAGCAACAACCCGCATGCCTCTGGGGCCGAGTACCAGGGGCCGAACGTGTTGACAACTGGCTCACTGCAAACACAGAACAAAAAGACCACGATCTCCGCGGTCGTCAAGCCCGCCTTGAATGACCAGAAGGCCAAGCTTTTGACCCATAAAACGGGGGTTACGTGCTCCCCTTCAATGCAGGCCGGTGCAAGCAACGTCTCAGAAGCGGCCGAACAACGTGACCATCTCGGGGAGGTAAGGGTTTTCGTTTGCGTCGAGACCCGATGGCTGATGACTGTCTACTAGTTTATGGCCCAAGTTCGCGCTGGCTACCCAAGGTGGTACCAACCACCATACCGCGATGGGCAGGACCGAGGGGAAAATAGCGGAGGAGGAAGAGGAGAGGGATCAGGACAAGGGGACAAGGCTCCCCAGAACACTGAGGACGTCCGGGTGGTGTTTTGGACCGAGGTAAGTTTCGACTCCGCTTTTATATTGTCTTGTCCCGGGCACTAATCCACTTTCAACTCAGCACCGGAGTCGCCCCCGGATTGTCCGGGCCTGCGTGGGGATGGGCGAACTTCGGCTGGCGGACTATCCGGCGCTCATGGACTACTTGGGACTCGACGCCGAGACCCAGTGGGATTGGTGGCTGGAAGGGCCGCAAACGTGGAGGTCCAACATGGTGGTCACTGACGGCTTCTATGTGTCCCTCGCCATGCGCACGATCCTTGGGCGCGTTCAACTGCGGAACCACGACGATGGCGGCCGATTCCAAGGTGTGGTAGGCCTGATGAACTTCGGCGAAGAGGTAGATCGCCTCCGAGATGGCATGTATGGGATCGAACTCGAGCAGGATGTGGAGTATATCCCCGATCTTGACAATGCAGGGCAATTGTGTTACGACCTGTCCTGAAACTGACCAGGCTAAGCAGAGCAGTAACCCCTAAATGAAGTGCCTGTCTCGGTCGCAGTTGAAGTGAATTAGACAGTTATGTAGGGGACAAAGCAAATAATATTTTGCAGCCGAAGTTGGCCAATGCCTGCACCATGATCCGTCTGAATCTCAGACAAGACAAAGTAGTAGGGGCTTGAACGTCCTGAAGGGATCCCTGATTTACTCCGACCAACCCGCTGCAAGCTGAAGAACACGCTCAACCACGTCAGGGCGCATCCATGATTCTCCGGGCTCGAGCATGCACCGGACCGTATAAAATTAAAGGCGTGGCAGCTGGTCATCTTCATCAGCGACTTCCATTGATGAGGAGTGTCGTTCATCCTCCATCGCAACTGCCACCCGCCGCCTGGGATGTGGACACCTCCTCATGGCCGCTCTCCCGTGGCCAGCTCCCCAGCACCCTCATGGAATCTGTCTACCCCGGAGATGATGACCGAGCATGATGAGCATGCAGCAGACGGAGAATCAGATAGTGATGTGAACATAGTGCCTACGTCCGGGCCACGCCGAGTGAGTGGACCACGCATATAAGATACATCTATGTCCTCTCATCTTCTCTTGAGATCAAGATGCGTCGACTCAAGGCCATGCCAAGACCGACCGCGGCAGAGGTACGTGTGCAATACGCCGTGATGGGTGCCGTCTCATACAGGATGTCTAGGCTGTCAAAGCCCTCTACCTTGTGGTCAAGCGCAAGCGCGTGGATCAGAGGGAGGACAACAGAAAGCAGCAGAGGGAAAAAGAAAGGGGACCGGCGGGTCCTTCTTCGTATATCTCGAGGGTGCCGGACGACATGCGTGTCGTGCGAGTCGTGTTCTGGATCGTGGTGAGCCTTATATCTGGCCCAGTCGCACACAGTTGCTGATCCAGTACTTCAGCACAACGCCCGCCCTAAGATCATCCATGCTTGCCTGTCGAAAAACTTCGTTCAGCTGGCTGCGGTGCCGGCTCTCATGAACTTTCTGCAACTGCATCAAGACACGCAATGGGATCGGTGGGATGAATATCAGTGCACATGGACCACTAACTGGACCGTCCACGACAAGTTCTGGGTGTCCTGGGGTGTAAGCACGATCCTCGGGCACATCCACCAGCCTGATCCCGAGGCGCATGAGAGGGTTGGAGGCGTTGTTGGTCTGCCTGGTCTGAGGCATGAACTAACCCGTCTTGAGATGAAATTTCTGGGAATGGTACACGACCCGACCCCCATCGTGGTCCACGTTCTGGAGGAAGGTGCTTGAGGTGCAGGACATATACTCTACACAAAATGACTGTCGCTACATACTTGTTAAGAACCGTACGTTTCATTTCTTAACTTGACATCACTCCCTTCGACATCCACACCATGGTCGATGTCCCGTTGCTCTATTCCCTTTATTTAACTATATCTACATGCATGCATGGACGCTATCGCACTGCCTCGATCCACTATTCGTTTCCATCACTGATCGTTGCAGTGCTACCTTATCTACCTCCCCATCACGTTTCACCTTCATCATGCGCAGTACGATGCTGCGCAGTGCGCAGTCCTGATTGTTACCTTAGATACGACTCTGACTGCGCATCCCTCATGTATTTAACCCGGTAAGCTAAGTCCCTTAGACCTCAGCTTAACCACTTTGCAACTCCATAGGATTTACCTCCTGTCAGTCGCCAGTGCCCTTTAAGTCCCTTCACGTTGTGCTTCCCTCTCTCAATCGCTCTCGACTCTCTCCATCGTCGATTGCCTCTTGAGCAGGTCAGCCTTTGTTGTTTGTGTGTAGCCTGAGTCCCTACCCGGTCACTACAGGACGTCGGTCCTTAGCACTGATTGCAACAAAGATGCCCCTCAAGATTGCTTTCAGGTAGATCAGGTCAATCAGGAGCTGTCAGTAGGGTTAGAAAGTGTCAGGTCAATCAGAAAGTTGTCAACCTTCCTGATGCAATTTTACTTCAAATCTTTCTACTGTGCCTGGTGTTATCTGTCTTTCACCTTATCACAATAATCTCAGCTCTGTTGACTTTAGCCCTCGAAAACAGTTTCTTCATCAATCTTTACGAATGACTTTAGGAAAATGGTTAAATCCTGATCAGACTATCTCTCCTCATGCAGTTGCCCAAGCAGTGTTTGTGCAGAATCTAGTCTCTATTGCAGGTATGTTTATATATCAATTGTAATATTTCATAATATCTCATCATGATAAATAGAGATAGAGATTCTTTACTTGGAATAGACTTTTGTTCTCTTCTGTGAATTTAGTCCATTGGTGGCAAAGAAAAAGCTACGACACTCAGTATGTCAAGATGATTTACAACATTTTTCAACTTGGCTATCTCATCATGCTATTGCCATACCGGACACAGAGGAGCACAAACTCATGATGTCCATCAACAATGTTTGCAATCAATATTCTGATTGCAACAAAGATGTCCGTAAACATATTGAGACCTTGTCAATTCCCTATGATACTAGTCAACCTGAAGAGAGACATTCCTCTTTATCACATCCTCCTCTATTCTCTCACCCTCCACTTGGCCACACAAAATGTTTAAAGTTTCTGCATGCAGCTATATTCTTCCTAGACAGATCTTCCTTGAAGAATGAGCTGTTATTTACAGGTGATCTGAAATCTGCACCTCCAGAACATCAGGCCCTCCTTACAAAAATGGCTACATGACTTGACCATTATCTTTCCTTTCATCAGTGTGCACCAAGTCTTGTGAGGATGAGAGAAGATGATACTCCTTTTTCACCAACAAATGTTCACTCTCAAGCTGGATTTTTCAGTGCTCTGATCTTCTGTGGCATCACTTATGATTGCCAGTTTATCTTGGATCAGAAGGCTATGTTTTCAGACCTAGAAGACTGGTCAGCCTGTTATGACAGCCTTAAATCCAATAAATTCTCAAATTATTTTTGCAACACCACAGCTTATGGTTGTCCAACCCAGCATAGTGTTGAACATGCAGAGAAATATTGGAGGGCAGCAAGCATGGAATGAAAGAATTTGGTAGAAAAAACAGCACATTGCTCCTTTACAGCATTCTACAAGTGCATCAAAAACAAAAAAACAAAAACAAATGAAATCATGTTCTATGGCTTTGGGCCACTTGTGGCTTATCTTCTCACTGCAGACTATGCTTATACAGATGTCATTGATATGCCATCAGAGTATGATATGGGTGAACTTATATTAGAGATCAAAGCAGGAGCACTGAAAGGCCTAGCAAAATTACAATTGATCCATCCTGAGGAGAAGAACAAGACGGTCATCAAAAATGCCTTTGTTTCTCTGTTTCATTTTCTAGATGCACAGCTGACAGTAGAAGAGAAAGAGAAGATGGTGTTTGATCCTATTATATTAGAACATACTTTATGTAAAGTATCTTGACTGTGGAACTTTGGGTTAGAGCATTTGGTAAGATGTCTTATATATTTATAAGTGATCAACTCTGATTTTATTTGTTTTATAGTAACTTGTGACAGATGGACAGAATGAAATATTAAATAGGCATGTACAGACAATCCAAAAAACCAATATGATTACTTGGCAACAAACAATATTGATCTATGCAGAACTAGAATCTTGCATAAAGGTATCCTCTAAGCCTTCTATGACTGTGCTCTTTGTCTTTTTCACTTCTCTTGGCACAGTGTCAACTGAGACCACATATCCAATGCATCTTTTCAATACCTTCAGAGGAGATATTTTCTTCTGGAACTCGATAGAGTATGCTTGCATATCATAGGCCTAGTAACAATCTATCTGTAAGTGTCATCTATACAAGGATACAAACAAATTTACCTCTTCCAATTGACGATCAAGAATAGCTACAGATCGCAACTTGCATGCCATCTGATACAACCCTTTTTTTCCTGACAGCGGCACCATAACAAAAGACACTTGAATCTGAACAATCTCACTAGGTCAAATGATGGCCAGATCAATGGTGATATAGTGATAATTAGAAGATCTAGAGGTTTGAACATTAGTGAAATTCAATGCGAGAGTTGACATAAAGTTGATGTACGTGCTGTTCCATTTTCTTTCATAGTACTCAACCTTATTATCATCAAGATGAGCACCTGCAGCAGAGGTGGCCAGTAGCAAGATGCCTTGTAGATCCACAATGTCCCCAAAGGGTACAGGACTTGAGCCGTTGACAAGTGAGAGAGGAGTGACGTAACAGTTGGCAAAGCTAAGGCTTGCATGACTCTCAACTTGATCGGGAACTCATGGTCTGAGACCCTTCACAGAATAGATGCTATCTATGAGACAATGGATAGCTGCAACACTGGCAACTGATTGATCAAAGAGAGAAGATCCTATTCCTAGTAGGTGAACACTCTGTTTCGCCCAAATGGTCTTCGTAGGTAGACTGTCATATGTTTTTAAGAAAAAAGAAAGACAATAAAAGCAGATAATAACACACCTGTTGCAGTCCAAAATGGGTGGCAAGTCATAGTCTAACAAGACACCTTGTCCTTCCCAGACTGCTTCCTCCATCTCTGCATCAGGATCTGAGTTTCGCAACACAACCTTTGCAGATCCATCTATGGCTTTATGTGCGACATAGTTCTCTCTCAAGAACTTCATCTAACAAAGCTAGTCAGCTGAACCCTAACAATAGTAAGGTAAGGTATGAATATGCACATCTGACATATTGCTGAGTTGAAGATGATGTGGTAACTGCTTTACAGCATCATCACCGATCTTCATAAGATGTGCTCCTACGTATTCATTTGACAAACCATACAGAGGCAAAATGCTAATCACTTACAGCAATCTGGCTTGTCTAGAAACTCAATCAAAGGTAGAGACATCTTAAATGATGTGTAGAACGTATGGATAATGAAAACAATCCTTAGCGAGGGCAGAAGACAAAAGATAGGACAGGACAGCAGAACTGCAAAGGATGGACCGGAGTATTCAAAATTACGATGTGGTCTGATTCTGACCTTGTTTGTTCTATTGGTCAGCATTAACAACAAGATCATCTAGATTCATAGTAGCACAATCTGGTCTATGTTCTTTGTGAACGTAGTAAGGTGCATGCTTATTTTCAAATGTATCAAGATTACGATTCAACAATTTCAATTTCAATGATCCTCCATGATCCTGGTTTCTTGATGTCATCTCTGCTTAAGTCCGGTCAAGGCTTGGCTACTCAGAAGATCTTGCTTAGAACATATTGCTTCCGAATCAATGGTCAACAGCTTCATGTTATGCCTAGCACTTTGCTCACTGCTTCTTTCAATCGCTCTCTTGGAATTTTATTGCTGGTTGTCACTCTTCTGGTCCAATGAGCATCCTGTGTTTTATGTTTGTTCTGAAGCTTCAGGTCCAACGGTACGTGTCATCATTCTTTAAGCTCACTTAATGTTCGGCTACTTTGCAGATCTTGCTTACAACTTATTGCTTTTGAATCAACTGTCAACAGTTTCATTTTATGCCTAGCACTTTGCTCACTGCTTCTTTCAATCGCTCTCTTGGAATTTCATTGCTATGTGTTACTCTTCTGGTCCAATGAGCATCTTGTGTTTTATGTTTGTTCCGAAGCTTCAGGTCCAATGGTACATGTCATCCTTTTTTAAGCTCACTTAAGGCTCATCTACTTTGCAGATCTTACCTAGAACAAATTGGTCCTGAATCAACAGGTCAACTGTTTCATGTTATACCAAGCACTTTGTTGTCCAGTTGAAATTCTATATTTTACATTTCCAATGTTGGCTACGAACACCCTAGGAACATACGTGTTTCTACCGTACTTCGGGCCAACTCTGAAGCATTTTGTAGATCTCAGGTTCCGATTCTCTTGTTCTGTCTTGCTAAACATCTCGCTAATTCTTATTTGTTTAGGATATTCAGTTACTACTTGACACGTCACCATACCCCAAAGATCTGTCAGACCGATTTGATAGGTGACTACACAAATTCAGATGTAAGCATGATCTCTATCATAATATTTCCAATTGCATCATTCATCTGTATGTTTACAAAGTATGACTTGAGGTTTAAGTCAGATTTACACCTGCCCTAAACTCCTACCCTCATTTTATATAAGAAGAGAGCAGTTGGATTGCTTTGCCTCAGCATTTTCTGCCCCACTGTTCTTCTGCATCTTTGCCGGTGCTTCATTTGTCTTATTGCACATCTATTATCCTCTTCTTATACCTTTTTTCATCATGAATACTTGGTCTCGCAGCAACAAGGACAAGGTCCTTGCTCTTCCTTCCACCCTTATTCGTAAGCCCAAGATGACCCTTCAACCTTCGGCTCCCAAGGGACTCAGCTGGACATCATCTCTGGCTAGCTCACTAGGTTCTATGAACTTGTATGTCTTTATTTTGTGCAAATATATGATTAGGCTAATACCATTGACAGTAGAAAGAGAGCTTTGGAAGAGCCAGTGTTCGAGTCTGATGAAGAGTACACTTATCTTTTTGGAATTTTGTTTCATATTTTTCTGACCATTTTGTGCGTAGGCCAGAGCTGCAGACTCCATTGACTACACATTTTGAGCGGATGGCTAAAGCAGATCAGTGAGTTTTTTTTATCTTTTACCATTGAGATACACATTAACATAAGAATAAGAGAGCCTCTCAGCTTACGCAAAACATCAGAAATGACTAACAATAATGGGACTGCTTCTGCTCCGAAGAAACAGAAGATAAACGAGAAGTATGTATATGTTTTTTTTTTCATACATTTGCTTTATTGATATTGTTGTCTTTGCAGAAAAGAGCCTACTTTGATATCAGATGATGAGTATGTGATTTTATTGCATTATTAACATGCATAGTCCAAGCTTGCTTAGCTTTATAATTGTACTTGGCAGTCCATTTTCAATTAAGAAGGTTAATCCTAAGAAGACGTACGTTGTACAGTTTTATCTGTAGAATGATTGCTGATTTGTCTACACATTGTCACAGATCACTCCATTTCTCTCCGCCTTCTTCTCTGCCATCAAGACATCGTGTCAGTCATGTGCTCCAGCTGCCCCATCACATGTTCACTTCCCCACATGACCTGGGGCCTCGTCACCACCCGACACACGCGCGCGCGCATAGCCTTTAGGCCTCGGTCGACACTGAAGGTGCACACGCGGGAGCCGGGCGCTGTCCTTCACTGCATCGCTGACGCGTTTCACGACGTCATTTGGTACGTTTTATCTGCGAATTAGCCGGGCGAGACTGGAGCTTACGAGGGGCTTAAAAAGTCCTTTTCCAAGGTCCAATGGCCCACGCCCAGCGGCGAGTGCGTCCATACAGCAAGCTTTCGTAGTCAGCATCGATGCTGACGTCGCGCGCTGGAGCCGGGCGTAGCCCGGCGACGGCCCTCGCTTTCTGCATATCGCGCGTGCCCGTCTCCAGGCCTCTGCCATGTCTTTCCGTGAGTCCCGTTTCGCGAAATTATCTGCGTCAAACGGCGTCTGACCCGGCCTTTAGAGAGCACGTTGCTTGTCCCGTCTTCTCTTCTCCAGGGCGAGATGCCCCGCGGCGAGCGGCGATCCGTACACTGGGATTAGTTCCACGACGGCGACATCAACGGCCCTGGGCCGTTGATGCGCCGTCGACGTCGCTCGTGCTCTTGGAAGCTGGACATGCATTTCTGGACTTTCTGGTGAGTGTTCTCACAGCGAAATAGCCGAGGCAAACTCGGACTAACTTTGACCGCCTAGAATGCGGGTTTTTGCGTCCAAATTTCTCGGATCCAGGGCCCGCGCCGAGCGGCGTGCTCGTCCCTAGGGCAGTAACTCGAAGCCGGCAGGTCTCCGCCTACACCGGCGTCGCGCGCAGCGCGACGTACGCCCGTATGGCGCGCATTACTAGCGGAATGCTGTGTGCGTTTCCCGTGGCGGTAAGTCATTTTGTCTCGAAATTAGCCGAGCGAAAGTCGTACTTACCTGGACATCCAGAAAACCACGTTTTGGCGCCGAATTTTCGAGATCCAAAGGCCCTGCGGCGAGCAGCCTACAGGTCCCTAGGAGATGGCTTCGAAGCGCGCGGCGACAGTCCGCCGTCGACGTTCATGTCGCTCGCGTACTTCGGGCGAAGCCCGACGTACGCGTTTCTCGATGCTTGCGCGATGTCCGCACGCAGGTTGATTCCGTTTTCGCAACCTGGTAAGTCAGTTTACCTCGAAATCAGCCGAGGTGTATAGAGACTCATGCGGGCTTGCAGAAAGCCCAGCTTTTCAGCTATTACAACATTGACAAGGTCATACGAAGTGGCCCGCACGTCCGTGGGGAAANACGTTCATTTTCAACGTTGCACGCCTTCTGGGCGCAGCCTGGCATGCGCGGCATGCTGCACTGAACGGCGGCGGCGCGGTGAATGCGCTTGGATCTGCGTGTCTGAGGATATCGAACGGTGAAAGCGCAGGTGTAGCCCCGCGCTTGCAGCTGGGGGACGGGTAACGAGGTGCGTTCGCCACACCTTAGCGCAGACTTGAGGCTTACATTTCCGCAGAACCCGCCTGGCTCATATCGCTTCTCGCCAGCCCCTACGCCCATCTCACTCCGCGGCGAGGGACAATCCCATCCGGACGCCGGCGCCCGTCACGATACCTATCGAGATCGCAGCGCACCCGCCCAATGGCGATGTCCGATGCGGACGATGCTGCTGAAGGCGTTCGTTCGCACTGCATGGGATGCGTGAGTCGTGCGACTGCTTTCCCCTCTTGTACTCGCACTTACCTATGTCCTTACTGTTTCTGTAGCCCTCTTCTGCGCACCATCGGATCGCCGCCCGTCATGACGACCATCCATAGTCGTTGGGCGCTGCATTCGACGCCGCCCGCCATGCGCCGCATTATGTCACGAGGGGACAATGCATCACCTTGAAGATGCGTATGACACCGCTGCGAGCGTTCGCTTGAGCTGGAATGGACGGGTGAGTTGCACGCATCCCGCCGTCATGGAACTGTCACTCACTTCATCCTTCTCGCAGTCGCCTTGTTTGGCATTGCAGCTCGTCGGTTGCGACATCGACGGCTGATCCCCCAACCCCTCGCCACTACCCGTCCATCGCGCGCGGTGCACACGCCTTAATCGCGACCCGAGGGCGTCATCGTCAAGTTCCTGCCGAAGACGCGCCTCGCCAATGTTGCGACACATGCCTATATTGAGGATTTACGCGCTGTCGCCGTTCCTNTCGCGCGACTGCTCATGCGCACTACTCGCCCGACTTTCCGTCCCTGCCGAATCGCCCCGATCACGACCCGAGGGCGTCATCGTCAAGTATCTACAGATGGCGNGGCTCGTCAGTATTATGCGGCGCGCGGGGTCCATGAGATGGCACTCACCGATCTCGACAGCGGCGCGTGCGCCAGCTATCGTCCTGCTTGCCGCATGGACGCTCATTTACTGACGCCCATGTCCACCCTTTCCCACCGCGGCTCGTCGGTTTCGCGCTCTGGATGCCAGCGCCTTGGTTATAGCCCAAGGGCGTCATCGTCAAGTACCTACGGATGGCGCGCCTCATCAGTACTACGTGGCGGAGGGAATTCGGACGCTGGCTCACCGATCTCGACATCGGCGCGTGCGCTGGCTGCCGTCCTGCTTGCCGCATGGACACCGATTTGCCAACGCCCACGTGCAGCCTTTCCCACCGCCGTTCATCGGTGTCGCGCGCTGCGTCGCAGGCTGCCGGTGCCTGGGTCACGGTCCGAGGGCGTCATCGTCAAGTACCTGCGAATGGCGCGCCTCGTCGGTATTACAGGGCACACGGAGGTCAATAGATGGCTCACCGATCTCGCGTGGGCTAGCCGTCACCGTGTTTCTCGTATCATCACTGACCTCCCGACTTTCCCGTCCACCATGCCTTCCCCTCGCCGTTCCTCGGACTCGCGCGCTGTCGGGAAGCCTGTCGGACCC
This sequence comes from Hericium alpestre, assembly GCA_004681135.1. Lineage (NCBI taxonomy): Eukaryota > Fungi > Basidiomycota > Agaricomycetes > Russulales > Hericiaceae > Hericium > Hericium alpestre. The sequence continues at coordinate 1,733 of SFCI01000412.1, read as the reverse complement.
GAGGGCGTCATCGTGAAGTACCTGCGAACGGCGTGGATCGTCAATATACCAGGCGCGCGGCTCGGAGGCATCACTTACCGGTCTGCGCGCGTCTCGAGCCGCGTTCCCCACGTCCTCTCCGTCTTCCGAGCGCATACCGCCGTTCCCGCCGCGGATGGCGCAGGGCTTTCTGTGTACCGAGACCACCATCACGACGTCGCCCGCTTTCTCGCCGTCTTTGCGATGTCCCGGCATTCCCCACACCCACTCACCACCTGTTTTCACCGCAATCACCCCCTCCAGATTCCGGGCGCATGTCGACGGGCATCGAGGGCGTCATCGTCAAGTACCTGCGGACGCCGCCTGGTCAGCGCTATCGGGGACGCGGACTTGGAATCACGTACCGGCGAGCCTCAACGCTGCGACGTTCCCCGTATCCTGTTCGTCCTCTCTCCACTCCGTCGACACCGCCCTTCCCGTCGCTATTTGCCTCACGCACGGTGTTCCTCGTACCGACGCGTTCGCCGCTTCCCCGCGTATCGCCTCGCCACCCCTTCCCGCCGCTGCTCTGCCTCCCGAACTCGCACCCAGGACACGCCAAGGGCGTCATCGTCAAGTACTTGCGGACGGCGCTTGTCAGCGTTATNGGGGGCGCGGACTTGGAAGGCTCACGTACGTCAACGCTGCCGTAGCCTCTGCGATGCTCCCCGCATCTCCGGCGTGCTCGCTGCACTCTGCGGATCGCCTTTCCCGTCGCTGTTTGCTCGCCGACCTGNTGCGCGCNGTTTNCGTGTTCNCCGCTTCGCCGCACATCCCCTCGCCATCCGTCTGCGCCGCCTTCCAACCTCCCGAAGTCGCGCACCAAGGGCGTCATCGTCAAGTTACTGCGAGCGGCGTCAGCGTGTTCGGATGCAGCAGATCGGAGAAATCACTCACGGTCTGCTCGCGTCGCTGCATTGCCCAAATCGTCGTCCGCGACTTTGCTCTCCGGATGGCTTCTGGGCGTCGTTGTCGAGATGGAGGTGGGAATGACATGGAGCGTGTCGGACAACTTGATAGACGTCGGGGAGGGTAAAATCGACTACAGTAGCTAGAAAACACGTAGAAAAGAGCGGAAAAGAGCAAACCGATGACCGACCCAGCTACGCGCAGACTGAACAGGCCTAAGCGACGGTCCTGTGGCGTCCAAGGGTGGAGTGTGTGTAGAAAGTAGAAATAAGACTATGTCTCACCATTGCCCTCGGTGTGTTCGAACGGTTTCAAGAGACGCCATTGGCAGAGCCTGAGAGAGACGCGTCTTGGGCGCTTAACGGCGATGTGGGGAAGGGCCGTGTCAGGCACATCTGGACCCACTCGATCACTTCTACTCCCATCAACCCCTTCGTTGGCTCCACACACGTCCACAACGCGTTTCTTCACAACCACTCTCGCTCTCGCGGGCCTTGCAGGCTACGCTCTGGGCCATTCAGCCCCAAGCGCAAGTCGCTCGGCTTTGGCCCCGTTCACCCCCATGCCAAGTTCCATAGCGACCCCGTCGTCGTCACCAGCAACTTTGGCACCACCGAGGATCCCCTCGAGATTGCGCGGAGCTTTGTGACCGAGCTCTTGGGCCCGCAGCTCGCCCCTGAGAACGGCTTCGCGATCCGCAAGGACTCGTACACTGACAAGGCGACCGGCGTCTCGCACGTCTACGTCCGCCAGCGTGTGACTGGCGTCGAGTCGCCGATGGCGACATTAACGTCAACATCAAGAAA
>SFCI01000411.1:0-22029 GCA_004681135.1 Hericium alpestre | reverse complement strand
GATATGAGGAGAACGAGCAGAGACCGAGACAGAAAGAAACAGATAGTGGTGTGTTGGCAAGATAGATGCTTATTCCCAATAAGGAAATCCGCTCTAAGTACATGATTCAAACTCAGCTATCCTAATAAGGGAACTCTGCAAAACTCGGAAAGTAGGCCATATAGAAAAGAGTAAGAAAGTAGAAGACTATAGTAGTAACTGACAAACCATCTGTTACACTAATTCAGACCAGTTTGGATGCTTTAAGCTATTCAGAAAAATGGTCATGTTTATTGATGAACGTCACTCAGTGCAGATGTTAACAGTCGCCGAGTCATTTTGCCCTTGTCTCGCTGGGCTGTTGGAAGCCTGCACTAGCAGACAACACTGAGAGATGAGATCACACAAGAAGTTGTTATGACCATGGTATATTGTCGAGGACTAGACAAGGGATACAAAGGAGGTGACAGTAAGACTAAAGGAATGATGGTGTACAGGACGAGACTGTAAGAACAGCGTGATTATGTAAGGTTCGAACGGGGTAATCTGCCGGGCAGGGTTACAGCTGTACGTCAATGAAATGCGCTGCTGCCAATTCCACGTTGGTCTGCTGCTGGGTATCGTATAAGGGCATCGCTATGATACATCAAGAACGCATTCGATCCCGACGTCCATCAAGACCGCCGTATCTCCTCCAGCTCGATCTCCTGGATCTCCTCCTCCTCNCGCTCGCTCCCGCGCCCCAGGCCTGAAGACGGCGGCGCAGGCCCGTCGGGGAACACGCCCGCCGTGCCGGATGAGTCGATGCGCGTCGTGAAGAACATGCTTGGGAGCGTCGTGTTCGTGCGCGCGGTCGGCAGGGGCGTGGCGGCCTCGTAGAGGTTGAGCATCAGGCGCGCATCATTGTGATGGAGATGCTGTGCGCGGTGTTGGTGTGTGTGGGAGGAGAGGAGATGGGGGAGGACGTACCAGCCTGCAAAGGTAGAGAGGACGCCTTTGAGGATAGGCTGTGGGGAGTTAGTTGGTTTGGGAGGTGGGAGAGGAGGGGCGGACGTTTGCGAGCTGCGATTGCGTGTTAATGGACGGTGAGTGGGAGCGCGAAACGGGGAACGCACATAGAAAGTCAGGATGTTGGCCAGGTTGGCGGCGGCCATGACTCTGGAGAATACCTTGAGAATTCTGGCTGACTTGGACAAGTTCGTACTTACACAAAGTATATCGCACCTGCGGCAGAGAATAGCAGAGCGCGTCAAGAAGTTGCTGCACCGAGACTGAGACTGANGACGCACCGTCCCGGACGATAAGGTCTACCAATTCCCAATTTTCTGTAAGCATCCGCGCGCCCGGCTGGCGTCGAGTCTGGAGCGTCTTCACGATGGTGAGCACGACCATCATGATATCGAAGACAGCCTGAGCTTCCCATGCCACAGCGAGATCTGGCGCATCGCCATCAGGGCGATGACGCACAGAAAAGTCAACAACCAAGCACGTACGGACTCCTCTGCAGACATGTCAGCGCTAGTGCCAGTGAAGAAGCAACAGTGACGTACGTGATGAACGAAGTCGCGAGATGACAGCCTTGGACGTCGGTAACGACGGAGCTGTGCTGGCCGAGGAGCGCCCACTGATTACTTCGTCAGTCAGCACCGGTTCTCTGGATTAGAAAGCGAAGGTGAGCACGGACGACGGTCATGGCTATCAGGACGCTCGACACACTGCCGACGATGATAACGACCTTGCGGAACCCACTCCAAAGCGCATATATGCGCATGGCAAGAAGTACTGAAGGACTTCCATCAGAGCAAACCACTTCCGTATCAGAGTATCACGTACTGGCCACTATAACCTGATTTGCTACGAGCAGCAGTTGGCGAGCGAGTCCATACGTCCTGCAACTAAGCGCGACACGAGAAGGTCAGAATCAGAAATGTGAAGTAATACGGGAAACGAACCTCTAGAGACAAGCAAGGTGCAAGTCTTGAAATGAGACGCGAACGACTGGGAACAGTGTGCAGGTTACCTTTTCAGACGGTGCTAAATTCGTGAAAGTGAAGACAGAGACCGCGATATTGCCGAAGAACGGAATGTAGCGATTTATGAAAAACCATATTGCAGGCCTTGAGAGTGGCCGGGACCAGATGCGAGAGATTTCATTGGGGAGCGTGATAAAATAGTCGTAATAGAATATGGCTATTCAAGCGGGGTTGCATTCCTTGGATTCCGTTAGCGTAGCGTAGGACTCACTGAGAGCAGCCAATTCAAGATAGTTATGAAGAATCCTATTACGCCGAATGTCAGTTGACCATTGGTAACTCATGAAGAAATTAGTCCCTACACGGAGCGTTGATCCGCAGAGCTCATCGAAGGCCGGATGCAGTGCTCATGCAGAAGCATGTAGAGGCCCTACGGACATCGACTGGTAGGCTCTGGTAGGGGAGAAGCAAGCGTCGAGGCCCGCAATCTTCTCGCATTCTTATTATACTTTACGCCTTCTGCATATGTGCTCTATCATGTATTACCTAGATTTCCGAACGAGCGGCCGATGCACGAGGATCGTGATGCTCGATGTGATGATCAACTGTTGGCAACCAAAGCCGCTGGGAAAAGACGTAGGATCGACCACGCTGATTCACGATGATCCGCCGGCGCCTCCAGTAGTCCAGGTCGCGACCAACAATGCGCAATCTGTCAAGAGACTTGGAAGATGCTGAAATGCAATGCGGTATGTATCTGGAAGCCTATCAATAGCTCGAAGTTCAGATACGAAGCCTCGCTATGGCCAGTTCAGCGGTCAGGTGGGCATGCGCAACGCGTTCGGTCATGGGGCCTCTCGTAAGGCGATACGAGACTTCAGGTTATGCTTGTTCAATCAGCCAGCTTCGCGTGGATGTAGGGGCCAGGAATGCCAGCTCCAATCTGGGGACGACCCCCCCCCCCCCCCCCCAGGGCAATGATGACTGCAATTTCTTTCTTCGTTTCCCTGTAGCTTGACAGGCTGTCAGTTCGGATGATGAGGTGTAGATGCAGTCCTTGAATGGCTTACCTCGCCCATTCCTGGTATTTCCGGGCGCGACAGCGGTCTGTACACATGAGTGCAAGTTGCAACGTTTGTTGGCTTCCGGTTCGCCGAGGACGTGCCTCGGAGATGGCATGCTTAGATAACGTACCCGAACGTACGGCGCCCTGATTCGGCCTGGCCAGCAGGCAGAAATCACATTTTAGTTTGCTTGGTCTCCTGGCTGAAAACCACAGGAGCGAAACAGACTTAAGAGTTGACTGTCATCTGAGCAACTTGGCCCTCGTGCGGTCCTGACCAGTATGTATGCTTTGTCTTCAGATTGATTTAGTCGCTGAACGACTTTTAGCTAACAGCGATGAACGACACCACCGGAATATGCAGAGGTTTGAATTTGCTGGCCTGTGGTTGTCCCTTACGTGGAATATGGACGACATTGGCGAGCAGCCATGCGACCGTTTCACGGCCGCGGACACCTGTGGACGTTGCGGACAGTGGATGACTGCACAACGACTCAACGGGCATGCGTCGTGACTACTCTTGAGTTGCACCGAAGCTTTTCTAGAGTTCAGAATTACTTCTTGCATTTTTAGTAAGACCAATCAATGCATAAACAGGCTCGCACAGTCGATCTCATATCAGCCTGATATGCTACGAGGTCCGTCCTAGTTTCCTTTACACAGAAGTTTACTGTAGCAGCCATGTCCGACCGTCACCAGTGATGGGAAGATCCACCTTCCTGCCCTGGACCAATCACCTAGAGGTTGCCAACGAAGTCCAGAGGTTGAACTTCGTCTACGGTCTTTTCTTATGTTTGCAGATGACCACGCAAAAGGCATATGCTATTCCATTATCGCTTTCCGGGAATTGATTCCGCTCCAAGCAAAGCTGTCAGATTGTCTAAATCCCCTTCGAGCGGTTTGTGTCTCCACGATGCAGATGTCGGACGACAACGACAGGGCAGCGCTGGTCGGCGGCGGGCGCCTGTCCATCCCTGTCCATCCAGCGACCAGCGTAAGCGCTGAAGCACCGGCGTCTAATCCGGGCTCGGTCTCTCACTTTGCAACAGCGCGACTCCACTAGTACTTACACCAGGCGCCTGCCACGCAGACGACCGCAGAGGCATCTGATCCGTCCGCAGCAGGTATGCTTGATGGATCCTTCATACAATGGACCCATGCCCTTTCCAGTCTCAGGTTACAACTGCGCAGTCAGAAGGAGGTGCTTCTCAGCCTCGTTGCCGCTATCATCACCTCCGCAGCACTAGGCGCACTCCACACGGTTATAAGAGCTAGTGGCCTCTGTCAACTGATAGACCTCTTTTTTCAGCGCCCTTTGACCATTCCTAGAAACCATGATCATCACTGAAGAGCAGGGGAAGGAGAAGACCGACGTGGCCGGAGACGCACCCGACAGACCCGCCAATGCGCGTGCGGAACAGGACCACGTACGTCTCCTGTCGATCGCTGCGATGTCCCGCCATTCAGGAGTCGGTCGCACCAGCCCCCACCACCATACAGCCCCGGCGCAAGCGGCGCTACGCCTGAAGCCTCGATGCCGAATCTGCAAGCCACGAACTACGCGCATGTGAACCGCAAGCATGCGCCCATACGCGGACAGTATGTGATTGACCTGAGCGTGCCCCCACTGCCCGGGCTGTCGAACGTGGATGAATCACACGAAAAGCCAAATTTACTGCTGGAGGCCTCGCACGGAAGCATCGGTGTAGAGGTGTGGGTTATCGACTCGCGAGAGGAGAGTCGGACGAGGAGAGATCGGGCGAGGTTGAGGTTTAGCAGCTACCATGGGAGATGCAGCGTGATGGTGGTATGCACACATTGATATTCTTGTCATTAGGAGGATTGCCTGACGAGGTCCTATGCACACAGCATGAACATGCATCGTCGCCGTCGCCACGGCCCTTCTTGAACATGGTCGTCAGAGCAAAACATAGCTCGGCACAGCTCACCCTCCCCCGTTCCTTCCGTGGAAAACTGATCTTGCACACCGTATATGGACGGATCGCTCTGTCGAAGGGGCTCGAGAAGGTCACTGCGGTGCTATGGGAAGTGGATGGGACGAGGGTGTGCTTTGTGGGCGACAGGCCGGCAAAATGGAAGAACACGCTGACGAACGATGGAGACGAGTTGTACGATGGAGGCCAGATCGGAGAAGGTGAGGACGTAGATGAGGCGTGGGTTGGGACTAGGGATGGCGCGGTGAGTGTTCGCTTTGAGGGGGAACCCGAGCCAGATAAAGTGCAGGGTGTCCTGGGATCGGTGATGAAGATCTTTGGGTTGTAGGCCCGTATTTTATGCCCCGTCTTTGTATCATATGCGTGTAGGTCGCAATTGCATTTTCAGTTTATACCCACCGATACCTACGTACCGTTCACACTGTGTGAATATTGGACTTGGGCCTGTACAGGGGCATTCTGACTGGGACTTGGATCCAGAAGTGAAATCTGCGCTTCTAGAAATTTAGGGAGGTCTTCAAGCTTCAAGCTTCAAGGTCTGCAGTACGGACGGCGACTCTATAGTACGTACTTACACTAGGCGCCTGCCATGCCGACCACTGCAGAAGCATCTGATCCGACCGCAGCAGGAAGGCTTGATGGATCCTTTGTTATATCGAACTTCTGTCCTTTCCAGCGTCAGGCTGCAATAACGCCGTCGGAAAGAGGTGCCTCTCAGGCTCCTTGCGCCGCCATCATCTCCGCAGCACACGGGTATAAGGGCTAGCGCTCTCTGTCAACTGACAGACCGCACCTTGGCCCTTCCTAATAACCATGATCATCACTGAAGAGCAGGGGAAGAGGGAGACCGACTTGGCTGGAAACGCACCCAACAGACACGCGGATGCGCGTGCGGAGCAGGACCATGTAAGTCCCATGTCGATCGCTGTGATGTCCTACCATTCAGGATTTGGTCGCACCAGCCTCCACCATACAGCCCCGGCGCAAACGGCACCACGACTGCGGCATCGACGCCAAGTCTACCAGCTACGAACTACGTGCATGTGAACCGCCAGTACGCGCCCGTGCGCGGACAGTATCTAATCGACCTGCGCGTGCCGCCACTGCCCGCCGACGCTGGCGCGCCTGCCGGACCGTCAAACGTGCATGAACCTCGCGACAAGCCAAATCTGCTTCTGGAGGCGTCGCAGGCAAACGTTGGTGTAGAGGTATGGATTACAGACTCGCGAGAGGAGAGTCGGACGAGGAGAGATCGGGCAAGGTTGAGGTTTCGCAGCTCCTACAGGAAATGCAGCGCGGTGGTGGTACGCACGTCGGAATTGTCTTCATTAGAAGACTTGTAATAATCTGACAGGTCTTTTTTCTGCAGCATGACCATGCATCGTCACTGTCGCCACGGCCGTTCTTGACTGTGGTCGTCAGAGCAGACCATAAATCGGCACAGCTCACCCTCCCCCGTTCCTTCCACGGCAAGCTGATCTTGTACACCGTGTATGGACGGATCACCATGTCGGAGGAGCTGCAGAAGGTCACCGCCGTGCTCTGGGAAGCAGGCGGGACGCAGATGTGCTTTGTCGGCGACAGGCCGGCGAAATGGAAGAGCACGCTGACAAACGATGGGGATGAGGTATATAGCGAGAGCGAGATTGGCGAAGGCGATGACGTTGACGAGGCGTGGGTCGGGGCTCAGTATGGCGCGGTGAGTGTTCGCTTTGAGGGGGAGCGCGAGCCACTGGGTGTTCTGGACTCGGTGAGGAGGATCTTGACTCTTGGGTCATAGGCAGGTGTTTTATACTTTGTCTTTATACCGTAGATATGCAAGTTGCTATTGCGTTTTCAGTTTATGACCACTGAAGTACTGATAACTTTCATCGTTGGCATTGGACTTGTACAGGGCCATTCTGAGTGCACATATGGGGCCTTAGTCTCGGTCCAGGAGTGAAAACCACAGTTCTAGAAATTTGGAGAGGTTTTTAAGACTCACTGTTCTCTGCAGCTGATCCCACAAGAAGACAAATTTGTCCCATGGGTACAACTTAAAATAAGAGGTTGCTGAGCGCGAGTCTCCCGGGATCGTGAGTACGTGGGAAGGTGAAGTTGCCGACTGCTTCTGCCGATCCTCGATCCCGCCTGTCGCCAACTGCCGCCTCCCACTCGCGCCTGCTGCGACGCCGTCACATGACCCCCGCTACACAACTGCTACACAGCATGCGGCGTCGCAAGGCGCTCAAGCGTCGCTTCGTGGCATTTATCACCCCGAAACCCACTGCCATGTGGAGTGGAGCCCTTGCTCATCGGTCCTCCAAGTGTCCTGCAGCATGAGTGGGGCTGCTCAATTCTCAGTGTGCATGCATCATTAAGTACATGACTGCTCATCACGCCACGACATAGCCAGCGCAGCACCACTGAACTCTGACTGTACAGGTTTTGGCGTCGCGTCCGTGTCTTTGGCGTTTGACAGTATATTGCCGCAACGTCACCGGATGATAGGCGCTTCCCAGGATGCTGAAAGCATATAAGACTGACGTAGTCGACGAACTTCGAGATCCATTGCAAATCGCGCAGGACCATCAACCATGGCCGACGTCGCGCCACCAGTGTATACCCCGAGAGCGCCTCCCGAGGCGACTCCGAGCGCATCCTCCGGAGCGACCCCCAGCGCNGCCGCCCTCCCCGCGACACTGCGCGTGGGCGGCCGCATGGTCAAGGCTACCCTCGTCGATCCCGAGGACGTCAAGGTCCACCTCGGCCTGCTCCGCGCATTTTGGGAATTGCGGCAGACCGTCGAAGTGAGGCTGGATGCGCGTTTTCCGCCGTTTGCGCGGACCATGCACCCAGAGCAGCGGTGGGCGTGGTTCGTCACGCTTGCTGTCGAGAGGTAATGCGTCCCATCCCATGAGTATCTGTTGCCGGGCTTAGCTCCGGATTCGAAATGCAGATTTGACCGCTGGTCCCGGGTAGTCACTCCGCGGAGCGACATTAGGTCGTGGGTAGCGAACGAGATTCCGCCTCTGGACGTCTGCATGGTCTGGCATGCTTATCTCTTGAATCCTCAGTAAGCGTGCATGTCTGTACTCCGTGTTTTCGCGCATTAATCATGGTTATGCTAGACGGTATGCAGAAGACTGCAACCGCATCCTGCCCCAATTTGCAGTGATGCGTCCAGGAACGATGCTTGCCGCAGTCGTACGTAGAATGCGCATCTGTCGTTCTGCAGAGGTCTGATTGACACTGTGGATTCAGAAACACATCGGAGACATCTCAGCGTTCGTGCCGCCCACGTCCCGCAAACAGTCCTGGCTCTCCGATACCAGAACGCAGTTTGATCCTTTCGACTCGCTACAGACGATGGTTAGCCAGGCGTTAACGTGCCCGCAGTGCAATGCAAAGCTTGACGTCCGTGAGTGCGTTCATATGCCTTCTGATAAACGACACTCTGACTTTCGCATAAGCATACATAACGGAGGACGGGAAGGGGTACACGCAGCAGAATTTCAGCACTATATGCCAGGCCTGCCGGCTGGAGATCACCAAGGAAACGTTGGCTGTTGGGAACTTTACTAGTACTCTGGCCATAGACCACAGGGACGTGATGGTCTTGCGCCGATATCGCGGTGCCGCCTTTCTTCCGTGAGCCATTTCCTTCTTCTGTTATCTGCCGACAATGGCTAATCGCAACTGATCAAAGTGGCACCATTCGTACGCCCGAGGTCGCAGAGGACGGGCGGCGCGCGGAACGCATCAAGAGCCTGCTTCTCCAGACCCCGCTGTTCGCACTGAGACGCGGCGTACGGCCGACGCCAGCGGAGATGGGGTCGAGCGTGCAGTGGAGCATGGATCTCATCAGGAAGTTGCCTACGGTTGTGAAACCGCGAACGTTAGCCTTTAGTGATGTCGCTCGTTAGGGTGGAATGCTGACGCCCTTATTTATGCAGGCTCAACCGGATTCTGAGCTCGTATAGCGATCAGCGGCCGTTTTCTGTAGAGCTGGTCGGAGCGGTATGAGTGTGCTTGTGTTTAATGTGTGTGGGGTGCTGATATCGTGTGTAGGTGCTTCGTCAGGGGACCTTTGTCAAGAAGATGCAGGAGTTGGGATGGACTAAACCCGGGTACTTTGACGATCAGGAAAACAGCATGGCAATCGTGCATGCGGTCGTTCGATATCATGCGTGCGTACAATAACGATATACTTCACTTACGCACTTTACCTGAATGCGTCTACAGGTTCCTCGACTTGATGTCGTCCTCTACGACGTCATTCTTCGTGCCTACCCTCGACATCGATCTAGTCTGGCACACTCACCAGCTGTTCGCAGTTTCATATCAGGTAGACTGCAAGAAGTACGTCGGCCGCTACATCGACCAGTGAGTCGCGTCCTGCTTCCGACAATCATGACATCACGTCTGACCCGCCCCCCAGCGATGACAAAGTGGAAGAAACGCACCTCTCAAATGCATTCGACCTGACTTGTCGCGCCTGGAACGTGCGTATACCTCCACACACCAACATCTCCATGCTAATTGTCCCCAGGCGCGCTTCAACGTCCCGTACATGCACTGCGGGTGCCCGCTCCCGGGCGACACTGTCGGCCAGAAGCTGCCAAAGGAGTGATGAGCTGTATTTACACGTAGAATCAGGTTGACGAGAATCACAATCAGGTGCCGTGCTTCAGCTCCAGAGTTGAAACTCGAATCGAAACTGATTGTGTTTCTTCCCACGTTTTTCGACACAAAAACAACTTCAGAAACACTTTCGATAATCAGCGCATAATCAGCTACTCTGAAAGCCCCTATTGGCACGAGGATAATCCGCTATGGTACGTTGCGATACATATTGGTCCATCGACTTCGATTTTCGAAGCACTGGGGCGTCATATCTTGATTCGCCACTGGGCCTCGAGGCGTCGATAACGCGTTGTCAACCGTGGCCAACGTCTGCGCAGCAGAACTTCTACTCGGATCAAGCTTCAGCTATTCTCAGATGCCTGCGCGCGTTATTGACGCGTGTCGACGTGGGGTGAGTACTAATAGGGAAGCTACGAGGAAACCACGCCTCCTCCACCCACCACCCTCCTTCCAACTCTGACAAGTTCGCATTGTTTACCGCCAACACAATGCCCGGTTCACCTTTCCCTGGATCCCACAGCGCCCTTGAATTGAATCTCAACGACCCCGAGTTCGAGCTGTTAGAGGACGTCGATACCGTAGACGGTCACGCGGCTCAAGGCCAGACAGACTTCCGCGGCGCCCCGCTTTTTACGGGAGATGCCCGCGACTCGCTCCGCAACGCTCCGACGGATCAGTACGCTCTCTACGGAAGGTTGCTAGAACAGCACTCCGCCAATAGCGAAGTGCACGGGCCAGGCAAGTCGCCTAAGCTGTATATCAACTCGAACGAGCCGTTCAGCGCACTTGTGTGCGGAGTGCAGGTGCGTCGGCCATGTGTTTGATTGAGAGTCCTCAATTTACAGGATACTTTCGACAGGGCTCGGGAAAAAGCCATTCAACATCTGTATTGTTGGAGAGTTGTTTGATCAGTGATAAACGGATAGGCACACTTCCCGAGCCATTGAGTGCTCTCCTGTGAGCTGTTTTTCCTGGCTTCATGCGTAGCTGTGCTGATAGAAATCTTCCCTAGCTTCCATTATGATACTGCGGCAGGCAGCGGCTGCGTGCAGCCCTGCGAAGCTGCGCATCTGGCAGCCTTGGACCACGTCCGCGGAGGCGGAGCGAATCCGCCATCCGTGACGGTTCTTGTATTGTGCGTCGCAGGTCCTGACTGGTCGCGATATTCGCACTGACTGACTCGCTGTGATATAGACCGTCGAATCTAGTGCCCATGAAGGCAGTTTATGCTGGCTTACCCCACGTACGCGTGGAGCCCCTACACTTCGCATCGCAGGACATCAGTGGCGAGCGTCTGCTCGCGATGATGAAAGTAGATGATCCTACGCGTACGTGTACTTCATTGGCGAGTCCTCCATTCTCGCTGAAGTGCGCAACAGAGATGCCTCTGTATATGGAGTGCATTATGTCCATTCTGCGCGGCATGACCGGCGCATTCAACTACGCGCGCTTCCGGAGAGAGTTAGCTTCGCAAAACTTCAGCCCGGGGCAAAAAGCGATGCTCAACTTGCGGCTGGCTCTGTTGGATTCATGCCTCGAGGGCGGCACGGCGGCCAATAGGGTTGCAAAACATTTCAAGAAGGGTGCGTTGACGATTATCGAGTGAGTATTTGGTCTAAGAATCAAAGAAACAATAGGTCCTGATGCACCCATATCATCATTAGTTTATCATCGCCTTTCATGGATGGGGCATCGGCATGTGGGCTTTTTGATATGATTTTGGGGCTGTTCATCGAAGCCGAGACCGGGGCCTCTGGCAAACTCATTGGTAAGTTTATCGATTCATTCGGCGATAAATTAATGAGTACCACGAATACTCACATTTGCATATAGTGCTCGACGAAGCGCACAAAGTAAGTGCTTACATGGACGACCTTCCATGATTCACAGTTGTTAATATCTCTTCAGTATCTCTCCGAATCGACGACTTCCTCCCGCCTGACTGAGTCGATTCTCACCATAATCCGCCAGCAACGCCATCTTGGTACGCGCATCATAATTTCGACACAGGAGCCCACCGTTGTGCCACCAAAATTCCTGGATCTTTGCTCCTTTATCATCGCGCATCGCTTCTCCTCCCCGGCCTGGCTACGCGTCCTCGGCGAGCACGTCTCCGCCGCAGGAGAGGCACGCGAAGCCCTCTTCCAGAAGGTACGGACACCACACAGTAGATCTTTCGTCACCACTGAACGCTCATCCGAACTGGCGCCAGATCGTCTCCCTTCGCACTGGCCAAGCCGTCATCTTCGCACCGACCGGGCTCGTCCGCCATCCTGACACGGAGAAAGCGGTGCCCCTTGCGCAGGGCTACATCCTCGCGCGCTCACGCTCGAGTGGGCCGCGGGCGTGTGTGTGCGNGGGCGNAATCTGCGGCTGCGCGAGGTGCGGGTCGTCAAGGCACGTGGGGTCGAGGGCGATGGCGACGGCGAGTATGCGCGGTGTTTGCGGGATATGATTGCATCCCGGTGGAGGGCGGGGGANNACGAGCAGATCGGACTGGATGGGAATGGGGAGGGCGTGGCAAGGCTGAGGAGCGTCGTTCTGAGGGAGAGGGATTTGGAGGGGATGTGGGAAGACGCAGAGAGGTGGAGACGGGAGGGGTTGGTGTTGAACACGGCGATGTATTGCGTGCAGTAGGAGGCCATTTCGTTCTCGATTCTCGCTGACAAGCCGCTTCGTATCTCAGTAACTTATTGACTGGTCACACGTTCTCAAACTCTAGAAATGTATACCACCTGTACGCCTGAGTTTCACATGTTACACCTACGTACCTCCCGGCACGCCATCGCCCAACCACCTCCATGTATGATATCCGGTTTGCTACTGAACTAGATCTGTAATCTCAGTGTCGAAATATAATGTGCGATGGCTCGTAGATATAGCTAGGCCTAAGTACCCTGCTCAAGCCGGCTCACCGTCCAGACATTCGACCGGCATGCAACTGCAAGTACTCGAAAAGCGGGCGCCAGCAGCACGGGTCCGGCACTTGCCGCCTCCGGGCTATAAAGCGCCGCGCGCCCGCCGCTCATTTTCACCCGTTCTTCCTCCCGTCGACACGAGATCCCCGTCGCGCCATGTCCTCCACCCCACCGCAAGGACGCATGCAGGTAAGCTTCCTATTCCTTGCTTTCGTCACGATACTCTCCCCCTTCGATGATGATTCCGAATCACATATCAAGCTCAACAGTCTTACGGACTCGTCCGCGTGCTGACCATATTCTGCAATCCTGATTTTTCCGTTTTCTCTTTGATTTGGCTTCGCCTTTGGTGCTGCAGTGCTGACTTCAGTGTTGCCTTGCTAGGTCGCTTGACTGGGTTTCGGCAGGTCGGTGGGGTGGGTTGCGGGGGTCGCGTAGTTTTTTTTTCTGTACCTCGGGCATTCGCAGTGAAGCTGTCGTCCGTTCTGTGAGCTCCGTGGAATTATGAGAGTGCTGCTTCGTCGTTTCGATTTCAAATTTTCATCGCCCATGCGGGAGAAGACGCTGAAACTTGGACCTGGGTTAAGTACTATCGCTGCGTTAGAATGTCTCGATGCACTTTAAGTACTAAGTAGTCCTCGACCCAGAAGAGAACCACGTAGACGCGTGAGGATTACAATCAGAGGAAATTGAACTGAGCGAAGTAATATCTCATGGCTTCGAAGGTGCGTCACTTGCTATGTTGGAGATGTGAACGGTGATCAGCAGTCATCGCTGGCAGGTGTACGGAAGAAGACTATTTGATGGATCAAAGCAGGTGTATACTCTGTCTGGGTTTCGCGTCCTGTTAGTTTGTCTCACTATGACCTCAAGAATGTGGGCCATCAGTGTTCAAACGGTCCTGATAAGGCCGGATCTGCTTGTGATGACGAAACAAGGCTCGTGCGGTCAGACAGACGATCCTGAGGTACGAAGTGTTGCTCTGCCTGTGGGAGATTAATCCTATGTGCCGTTTCAGATCTGTGTTTGCACTATCCACATACGTCGCCAGGGCGCGCCACGTACAGTTTGAGCCTTGCAGTACACGTGGCAACCTGGCGAGAACTGCCTCACACTGCCTCACCCACCTGTCTGCGCCGCACGTCGAATCGGTCGTGGCGCGATCGCGATCTGCAGGGCGATCACGCAGTGATCACGCACCCTCTTGTCCTATGTTGATCTCTATCATTGTGGTGCTGTGTAAATGGTCAATGCGCCGTCGTGATTACGGGATCACATCAAAATCATGGGCCCTCCACGATAGTATAAAATGCCAGTGAAGAGACTGCGCATTCAACTTCACTCCGGACCTCACTCAGCGCATCACTATGGAAGGTATGGGATTCGCTTGAGCTGCTGTAGTGAGGCACATTCTGACTTCCTTCAAAAATCCGCAAACAGTGACCCACGAGCGTTCATCGCTCACCGCCGACTCCAGAACGGACTCTCGAGAAAGGACCCGCAATCCGGTGCGTTATCGTTGGTCTTCTTCGCATTCTTCGGATGAACTGACCTTTTTCGAAAGAAATCGTCCGAGCGAGCGAGTCCTAATACCCTATCCCCTGGGGCACGCCTGCCCACGGAGATACTTATTGTCATGTTCGAGCTCGTCTATGGCGCATGCAGACCAGTTTGGACCTCTTCCGATCGCAATGCCCGCCTTGGCTGGGTAGTGCTAACTCACGTTTGTCGTCACTGGCGCGCAATTCTTCTGGATATGCCATTGATCTGGAGCCGTATTGGCTTTGCACCGAAAGGGTGGACAAAGGAATTCTTCAAGCGCTCGTTGAATGGGAGTGGCCTCCTCGTAGCAATCGCGCCCGGTCGGAGTGAAAGGGACAAGCACCTCCAGCAGCGGGTCATCAAAGAAGTAGTTCTCAATTTCGGACGCATAAAGACGCTCGAGATCCTTGGGGCCCAAGTATACGAGTTCTTAGAGGAAGCCGAGTACACTGCGCCGAGTCTGCGCATCCTGGAGCTCGACCCTGACGAACTTGAATGCAAGGACGCAATAAATCCCAATTACATGATGCCATCTCCCATCTTAGCCAGCCAACTTCCCAATCTGCTCAGCCTTTCACTCACCAATCTCCCCATCGATGCACGCTCGCCCTTGTTGTCGGCCAACTTGGTTGAGCTAAAGTTGGATAGATGGGAACGGGACAGTCACACTTGCTCCCCTAGGTTTCTACCGTTGACGGTACTTATCGAAATTCTGCGTCGCATGCCTCTCCTGGTGGAGTTCACAATGCAAGATGTCTTGACGGAGCCCCCGGTCACACTCCCAGCAGACCTTGCTCAAATTACGCCCGTCGAATTACACCATCTCAAGACGCTCTGTTTCCATAGCCCTTGGCCCGAGAACTATCGCTGGTTTATGCGGAGGTTGAACTATCAACCCTCGCTTCCCGCGATCAACATGGGGGCCACATGCAGCTTTATGGACATGGCGGCTGGACATAACAACGGNGTTCCGCTCATCCCCTTCGCTATTAT
The DNA here is from genome assembly GCA_004681135.1 of Hericium alpestre. NCBI lineage: Eukaryota > Fungi > Basidiomycota > Agaricomycetes > Russulales > Hericiaceae > Hericium > Hericium alpestre. The sequence goes on along the minus strand of SFCI01000411.1, from coordinate 6,980 downwards.
GGACTCCGTTCACGAAATTGAAATCTCCGCCGGGCAGTCCCCCGACAGCTTCACAATCTCTGNCTGGCGCATGAATGCGAGCCGCGAACAATTTGCGCCTGAGATATTCTCAGTTACTATCAAACCCGTGGGCTCACTGGCACCGGCTGCGCAAGGGATAGAAGCCTTCGTCACAGAGTACAGGCAGTCTCTTCTTGAGACGGCAGTGACATGGATGTGCTTTTCGTGGAACAGGCTGCGGAAAGATTCGCCTCGACCAAGGCCAAGCGCCCCAATCGACTGGGCGCCGTCACTGCGGATGTTGCCGTCATTGGCGTGCATCACAGCCAGNCACAAGGCCTCGGGGTNCGACTGCAAGGACCTTGTCAATGCTCTGGCCGCCGTCAAGGAACCGGTCGNTCCTCCACAGAGAATTGTTCCCTGCCCCAACTTACGTCGTCTTGAGTTTTCCTTTATCCTCAGCGAGGATTGCCGACATGNCCTGGGCGAATTCCTCAACGCCCTCGCGGATGCTTTGCAACTGCGCTACAGTCACAGACGCCGCCTCAATTGCAAGATTAGCACACTAAAGATCGGTGATACCATAATACCCTGCCATGTGCCAGACGATTTTGAGGCCCTACGGCCGCAAGGGAAAGTCGGACGGGGATTGATCTCGCCCCTGTCAGTTCCTTGCGTTAATTGATCCAATAACTAGAGATCCTAGAGAAGAACCTGGGTCGCATTCTGCAGATATNTGTANTCNNGTCGTATTAGTCACTGTACTTCGATGGACAGGTCGTGGCTATGAGCTGATTGTGGACTTCAGTAGTAACTTCGCTGGCAGTCCTTACATATGTATGTTCTTTCTACCATTAAATCGTAAGAAATCCTGGTACTTCATGGAGGATTCGGGCGTACTGCTATTGAGTTCTTCTCATACCTTCGCTGCGAGTTGGCCCACACACCATGAGATGTCCTGGTCCACGCGTCCGAGTCGCCCAAGTAAATTTGAATTCGGGCGGTGCATGTGCGTGATCACTCAGACTCCATCATTGTCTTCGTCTTTCTCCCTTCGTTCTTTTTTGAAGTTTTCGGGATCCATTCGCCCTCCTGCCTAANAAAATAACCTCACCCTTTCGATNTTAAACACATCAACCGTATACTGTCGACCTATGTAATCTCCCAGAGGCAGAGTAGACAGGACTCAACGCTTCGTACCTCAGGATCGTCTGTCTGACAACGCGCGCCCCGTGCACGTGGTTCGCAGCCTCCTTTTCATACTTTCCTCCTACTGGTACTACGTGACCTATCTGTCTACACTCTGCCCTCTCACCAGTCCTCGGACATAGCGCAATTGCGCGCAATCCGTAGTATGGGGCGGGCCGACGGCTGGATTCTGCGAGGGGAGGCGTGGGTGGATAAATATGCCACATGCCATGCCTCCGCACGTCCGCACGTATCCGTCCTCGCTTTGGTTTATATTTAGTATGGTGGCGGGCCATGTTAATGGTCAACGCACTGTCGCAGTTGGTATGGTTGACGTGTTTCAGCTGTATTGTTTATCCACTGGCTCAAGCGCCCAAGCGCTCAAGCCTCTGATCAATCATCAAAGCGGGGGCCCTACAAAATAGTATAAGAGGCCAGTGAAGAGACAGTGCCGCGTGCGCCCCTCTTCTCTCGAGTCCTCAACTCATACCTCACTACCTTTCACTGAACAAAACTTGAAGACGTTCATGCAACACTCGCAGGATGCTACTGGTGTACGTGTATCCATCATGTATACCGATCTTAGTGTGATTGATAAGCGTCTTCAGCCGCAGGCCATCCAGAAAGTGGTTCGCAATCTTGGCCATCGCGAGGAGCTTGGGCTCTATGGTGCCGAAGTATACAAGGCCTTGGGGGAAGCTGACATCCCCTCCCTCCCTGTCGATCTAAGTTCGCCCTTGCTGTCAGGCAACTTGGTTTCGCTAACGTTGGATAGGCGGGAGCGGACCGGCCACACTCGCTCCATAAATCTTCTTGACTTGACGGTACTTATCGAAGTTCTGCGTCGCATGCCTCTCCTGAGGGATTTTGCAATGGACAATGTCTTGACGAAGCCCTCGGCCACACTTGCAGTAGACCTTACCCCCATTATGCCCATCAAACTACGCCACCTCGAGACGCTCCGCTTCCGTAGCACTTGGGTCGCTAATTATCGCTTGTTCATGCGGAAGTTGGACTACACCCCCTCGTTGCTCAAGATCGACATGGGGGCCGAATGCAGCGCTACGAAGATGGGAAATGAACAGAACAACGGCCTCCAGCTCATCCCTTTCGAGATTGCGTCCTCCGTGTGCGAAATCGAAGTAGCCAACCGCCCCGAAGGCTACAATTCCAACGCCTTCAGGATCTCTGGGTGGCGAAGGGAAGCATGCAAGCCTTCGCAGTGCTCGCCACATGCGACATTCTCAGCGACTATCACGCCTGAGGAATCATCGGCTCAAGGGATTTCTGCTTTTTTCGCAGAACACAGACTGTCTCTGCTTTCGGTGGAATCGCTGCGGATTTCGTGGGCCAAGGCGACGTACGGTGGTGCGCATCCGGCGAATGTCCCATCCGATTGGGCGCCGCTGCTGCGGATGCTGCCAGGATTGAGGAGCATCACAGCCGACTACACAACCTCGGGTTGGGACTGCATAGACATCGCGAAGGCGCTGGCTGCCAGCACTACCGTGTCTGGAAACACAGAGCTCACCTGCCCCAACTTACGTCGTCTTGAGTTTCAATCCGTCGTCTTCGAGCCTTGTCTAGCCGAATTCCTCGAAGCCCTTGCGTCTGTATTGGAACTGCGTCACAGGCACAATATCAATTGCGAGGAGTTGTGGATCGGTAGTAGTGATAAAGGGATACCCTGCAACGGACCAGCCGATTTCGAGGCTCTCCGGAGGAAGCGCAAGCAGGACTTGATACGTGCTCCTGTCAGGTCTAGATAGAGACCTGGAGGAGATTCTAGGTCACGTTCTGTACGTGCTTGTAAGCTAGTCATACGGACAATGGAAACACGATTTGATACCGAGTGCAACGTCGATCACGCGTCGCTGGTATTTTGCAATTGTTTCAAACATACGTATAAGTACAACACCTGGTCCGTTGAGTGGATGATATGGAAGTGGAAGTCATCTCGTTCAAGTCATGAAGACATAGCGCGGATCGTCGTCGTGCATCTCAACATCGACCTTCGCGTGCGCCTTGCCCTCCTCCACCATCCTGGCAAGCGTCGCCTTGTTCGTCTTGTTCTTCCACGCCAAACGGGTGCGCAGAATCCACGCCGCCGCAAACGATGCGAACAGAGCTCTGACGATATGCAAGAAAGAAGTCTCAGCTGCACAATACATGACTGCCACGACCGACGTACCCTGCTGCTATCGCATGTCCTTTCCTGTAGTTGTCCTCAGGGTCGAAGTATATCTGCGGAGATGCGCTATATCGAGACAAATGTCAGCCGTGTGCATGACCGCGTTGATCACAGACGCACATCGAGACACAGTTCGAAATCGATACAATAAACGCCGTCCCCACGCCACGCTTCGACGTCGGCGAAAAGACGTTCGCTGCCCAGCTCCTGCACACCAGTTAGCAAGCACAACGCAGTTCGAGGAGTGAACGACTGACATGACGAGCGGGAACAGACTGAAGTTCCCTCCAATGACGAGGAACAGCGCGAAGTACGATGCGCCATGGCTCTTCTGCGCCGTCGTCGCGAGGATGAGGTAGCCCACGAACGACGTGAACGTGGACGCCATGATGTGGTAGCCACGGTCGCGCGTGCGGTCGCTGTGCCAGGACTGGAAGAGCACCATGAACCAGCCGATGACATACGGAGCCACGGTGAGACCCTGCGCATCGATGGCTGCGAAGCCAAGCTCTTTGATCAGCTGCGCAAATGGCCGATCAGTGCTTCTTCAAACTTTGAGTTCGGGATGACGGACCGTTGGCAGAAAGTATGTACTCGTCGCCACGCCGACATTGACTGCATAGGATGAGCTATTCGGTGTCAGCGATGAAGGGACTGGCACGCGTACAGGTAGCGTAGATAAGCATGAGCAGCCACGAGTTGACGTCCAGGATGACGGCTTTGAAGCCCTGCCAGCCGTTCATGCCGCCGTGGGACTGGGGGTTATGGTCACTGATGAGCCGCGCCTGGGCAATGGCCTTCTCGCGGGGAGTCAAGAACGTCGCCGCGAACGGGAAGGACGGGAGGAAGAGCAGGAGCATGGCGGCCACGATGATAGTGGGGATGGCTTCGATCTACGCATGGCGGTCAGAAACGAAGAGGTTTCTGGGATAGAACCCACCAAGAATAAGAACTGCCAGCTGCGGTACGGGGCCATGGTCAGTAGACACCACAGTAGCCGAGGATAACGGCGCACTTACCCTTCGAGAAGGGAGGTATGGGCGCGAACCAGGCCAAAAGCGATGAGGCCCTTCGGTTTCAGCGTAAGCCAAACGGCAAGCATAAAAGAAGAGAAGACGCGCCCCGATAGCTCCCGGGTACGTGCCCGTCATGCAGAGACTGGGAAGGTGGGTCTATAGAGGCTTTGTACAATATCAATCGTCCAAGGCCACGTCGTCAGGAACTGCTCCTACCTCTTATACCTGCGGATATTGTCGATCAGCAATAAGTCAGCAAAACTTGGAACTCTCCTACCAGAAGGATAGATAGTAAATCATCCCAGCGTAGTAACCTGCCTCGCCAATACCAAGCAGCACCCTGACGTCCGTAGGTATCAGACACCCGAGATCGATGATTTGGCCAGATAACGCTTACCTCAACACAAGGAAGGCGCTATACCCCTTCGAATACACGAACGAGAGCGACGAGATGCCCCAGAAGGACAGAGACATGAAGAAGCTGCGAGCCGAAACCTGGCGTCAACGCAACGCGGCGAAACCAGATCTGTCCGCCAACAATCGATTCGCCCCGATGTACCGCTGAAAGACTGCAGTCCGTAGTCAGCACAGTACGGTGTAGCAACCCATTTCGCATGCTTACCGTTGGCCGGCATCTCCAGCAGGCCTGTAGAAGCGTGTCCGAGTCAGCATTTGGGCAAACCACGATGTGCGGAACGTACAATATCCAACATAGAAAACGCTGAGGGCCACTGTCCATTTGTTGTTGTCCGTAATGCCCTGGAAGGGGGGATCAATAATATGTTCCTTGTGTAAATAATGGTGAAAACATACGAAGTTCTTGTTGAAGGCGGGTATAACGTGTGCATTGCCGCTGCATTGCACGTTAGCACGACTGTTCATTTCACATGCAGAAAGATCAAGCGCACATGTTTGTACGATCTGCATCACATGGGAATGAGTGCGATTGACAGTATGAGAGCAGCACGGGACTCACCGAACTGGTTGACTAGAACGAAGCAGAGATAAGTGAGATTGTCCGTGAGCAAGGGACATTAGCGGAGGTGTAACTTACAGATGTAACTATACAACAAACCCGTCAGTCAGCCTGTTCACCGCGGCATAGCAGCGTCAAAAGCACCCACCTAGCAATGACCAATGTCAATACCCTGCGGTCAATCTTCCACCTCACTCTCCGCTAGTCACACAATTCAGCCTCCCACACCAAAAACCCAAAAGTAACCACGTCCAACTTACCTCTTCCTTCTCGGTAAACTGCACATCCGCCGCGTCCTTGTGCACCGCTTCTGCACACTCGGGATTCAGCTTCCCGAACCAAACGCGCTTGTGCATGGCATCGCCGAGCAGCGTCTGGTGTACCGTGCCGTCCGCATTGGCCGGCTCGACGTCCGCCACTTCGGGCGCGACCTTCTCCACGTCGATGTCATCAGTGGCGCCGGCATGGTCGGCCTTGGGCAGTTCCGCAGACATATCGCAGAGGCCTCCGGTCTGAAAGCAAAGGGAGACGAAAGACGTACTCCGTGATCTGGGACGCGTCGATCTTATAGGCTTATCCTGTCGCCCTGCCGCGACGTTCGCGTATCGAGCGCCCGTCAGCTGAGCGTGTACTTCCACTCGGGAAGAGCCTAAGAAGACCACGAGTGGCAAGGACGGAAGGCTGCCTGCTTCGTTTTCCGCATCGCTACGGTGATCGGACGGTCATGGGGCTGCTTTCGAGGCGTCCTGTGAGAGGGGGGCCGACTTGGCGGGTCAGATGCTTCGTGATGGAGACTCGCCGGGACGCGAACCGTACGTCCGAGTGGCAATTTAGAAGTGCAGCACAAACATCCTTGTCGGGCAGAAGGTGGAAGACGTTGGGTACGTGCTGTCTATACGTAGGACGTACGTACCTGCAGTTGAGAATGCAGTGAAGGATGGCGGGCTTGCTATAGCACTTGATGTCGGAGGCGCGATGGGGCGAAATTGCCGCTGTCAGTCGTTTCACATGTCATCTGTAACAGAAACATCTTTGTCGACCAATATGTGGAAAGGATGGAGTACGATGGAACATACCTAACTGATAAACAGGTCCAGTTTATGACTCGATACTAGGTAGTCTGCGCTTCGGCTGAGCAATATAATTAGATAGATGATACACACCATTCGCAATGCTGCGCAACTTTCAAGGTCCAACACCCTCACAACGTAGCCAACACGCGAGTAGAATACGTATAGCATGACTCGTCTATAAATGAATGTAAGATAGACCCATTGCACCGCAGCACGTCGTGATATCGATGCACATGGACATAGGAAAGCGGCAACTGCTCCACAGGACTGGTCGGTTTATATAGCGCGAATCCCTAAGGAATCCGAAGAAAAAGGTAGCGAACAAATCAATCGATCACCAACCCAACCCAACGAACGAAATACGAAACAGACGATCAGAGGAGAACGGAGGACAGGACGAAGGCGACGCCCATGACGCCGAGAAGACCCGACGCGGCGCGGCCGGCGCCGTTCTCATTCTTGCTGTTGGCCTGGGGGCTTGCGCTGGCGGTGACGTGCGCGCTGGTCACGGCGTTCGACTTGGAGGCCGCAGACGA
>SFCI01000410.1:0-22030 GCA_004681135.1 Hericium alpestre | reverse complement strand
AAGCGGGAGGCGGCGGCGGGGGTGAGCTGGCTGCGCTGATGCGGATTGTATTGTTCGTGCCTATCTTGTGTGTATCGCATATCATATCCTTTCGTGTTCTTGCACATCTTTGTTCTGTCTTCATGCAGTCATGCTCCCCATCACTTACGCTCGCATTCGCATACATACGACCCACATGCATCCCTGATTTTGATTATCGTCTGGTAATGGATTGTTCGTCTTTCGTGCTCTGGTCCTTCGTTCCTTGGTGACGGGGTATTGATTAAATTGAATCAACGATCTGTTCCTTTGGGAAAAGCCCGCCAAAGAACAATGATCGGTGCAGAGCGGGCCAGGAAGACATCTATCCTCGGAAATTCGTGGTGATACAGACAACAGGCACAGGATGGGTAAAATATATGAGACGGCGCCTGTGTGCGCGTCCGCAGGCCCGACTCAAAGGCCACTATAATATGATCAACAGGCAATCTTATGCTGCCTCATGAGAGCGAAATTGGCCGAAAATGGGGGAGAGATATTGCCGGAGATCATGACCGCGAGCCCAGGCGCGCCATCACGTCCTCCGTGTTCTCCTGGTCCTCGACACTATCGGACTGCGTCACCTAAAACGAGCGCGGGTTTCAGAATCAAGGTCGACAGAGCGAGAAGGGGGGCGTACGACGCGCAGCACGGATTTCTTGGACGACTCTTGTAGTTCACCGGCGATGATGAGTTCATCAAGGATCTGGGATGCGGGTCAGGCGGGACGCGGAGGAGGATGAGGAGTCTGCAGACGCACGGCGTAGGCTTTTTGGAAGTTGAAGATCCTGCGCTCGCGGTGATTGTCAGGTCTGCAGCATGCATGCAGTTCATAAACTTACAAGTCCAGCTCGCACACCTGAATGCACGCGACACATGTTTAGCGTTCGCAGCCCACATCGGCGAAGGGCAGCACTCACGTTCCCGAAGTAGCGATCGAGCACTTCGACATACCGATGGATGATCTCGAGCGTGATGAGCTCGTTGTCCATCGCGCCGATCCCGCACACGAAGAACAGCGACGCATAGCGGCGGTACACCACCTTCGTATCTGCCCGCCACCCGTTAGGTATCCCCCGTCCACAGACCGTTGCGAGGCCACGCACCCTTGTACTCGAGGAAGTTGCACATGCGCGTGCGCCGCGCGAGGACGAGCTGCGTGACGTCCTTCACGATCTTGGCCTTCTGCTTCGGCGGCATCGTCGAGAACCACTTCGCGAGGCGCACTTTGCCTGGGACGGGATGGGCGCGGATCGGCGTGCGGGTGGGCGGAGGACGTACCTTGGCGGGAGACGAGGAGGATGTAGTTGATCATTTGGTCAGTTGATGTCGTGCGGGGTCGTGGCCGGTCGTGTGCGGGAGGGATGAGGACAAGAGCCTGATGGTGTGGGGAGACGATGAATGTGGGCGCTTGAGCTGCGAGGAGCGAAATGGCGATGGCGACCCGGCCCGGTTAGTCGGCGCGCTCAGAGTCACTGCTCAGTGCTACGCCTGCGCTTGGTTCAAGCTTGGACATCATCATATTGCGGTAGCCTCTGACATTTGCAGCCCAAAACAACCAAAACAACAGCCAGTCTCTCGCCTTGACAACTCCAGTCAAACCGAAAGCTACTTATTTCGAACCCAAGGCCAGGCGCCTCGATGTCGATGTCAACCTTCTAACTCGAGCGACGACGTGGTGAATCTAGTGGTGATTCTCACACGAATATTCAACGTCCAGTGAGTCCAGCATCTGCAACCTTGCAGTGGTCATGCCGTTATAGAAAGGGGGCTAGTAGTACTTAATGCATCTTCAGAAAATTCCTCGCCCATGATCTGACATTTTCCCTCAACTGTGTATGTTATCCGTGTCGAAGAATTCGAATCACAAAATACCTCTTAGACGTCGACAGCCATCGCGAACCTCTACTAGTCACCACCAAACTCGTCACCACCTACACCAAAAGTCATTCAATTCATATAGCTGCGTGGATTTAGCGCCTCGTTCCCGCCGCCATTTCTCGTGGGCAACGCGCTGCAAAATACAACGATGAAGATTAAGTACGGGCAATCCATGTCGAACCCGTGAACTGTCCTCACCTGTCAATATTCACAGGTACCACAATACCTGCAATCAGAATCACAGGCGGTATAATCCTTCAGCTCTTGTGATCCCCACCTCGTGGTATAGTAATCGTCGGGGTCTAGATCGTCTTCATCGGGATAGCTGCTGAGCATCTCCCTCTGTACGTCAGGCGATTCACAAATTTTGCGATATTTCTCTGGACTGCCCAACACATGCTCCAGGACAATTTTATTGGCCTCCATCCAGGTATTGCTGGGAAGCGCACGCGCTGTGTACTCTTCTCCGAAGTCGTCAAAGTCTTCCACTCGTACGACGATCAGGATTCCGGGTGCGATCATATGCAATAGATGAAGGATGTCGCAGAGGGGAGCAGGCCCCTCAATATAAGTGTCGAGGGTGTAGTATGGTCTCTTGGCATGGAACAATCCCGATGTGATGCTCAACTCGTGCATCCAATTGCTTTTCTGCGTTACATCTACCAGTGGGCCGAACTGCATCGGGAGTGCGAAGTGCTCGCCAGCAGGTCCATTATTATAATTCGAAACAGATCCTGAATTACAAGGAACAGATATCAGTTTTCTCCCAACGCACAATATATCTGGCTTATGGCTCACTGTGGTACCAGTAGCATCTTCCGCTGTCCACCCGAAACCGCTCTCCATCAACTTCTTCCTATCCAAGATAAACACGCGTGCCCTAGCATAGGCCGCCTCCAGTTCATCCAGAGACACGTGTGGAATGCCGAGGCTCTTTGCCCACTTTGGAAGGTCCTCGGGTGTAAGATCAAGGTATGGACCTGCTCCACCCATGATAATCGAAGGTTATGCGTGAGTTGGGTTCACAAACGTCCTTGGAAGAGGACTAAGAGGAGGACGAGGACGAGGAAATGGCCCTCTACTAATGTGACCCTATCTAGAGTTAGAGATCCGTATAGCGATGTGAAACTCTATACATAGTTGGCCGCTTTAAGTTCCACTTAGAAGTCGGCCCGTATCCCATGCGGCGACTCCCAAAGGAATTTCGTCTTTTAAAAGGTGAGCGGAGCCCCTTCACGCCAATCTCGTAGCTCGCATGATGTCCTTAATGATTTCACACCGGTGATCACATTGAAGCAAGGACGATACATTGTATATGGATATGACTAGAAAACAGCAGAAACCGGATATCGCAAGTTGACGGTATGTACGTACTTATACAGATGTTCCTTCTCGCATACGTATACAAACCTACTCAAGAAAGGGTAAGACGGAGATGGAAATACGAGGAATCGTAAAGAAACCGAGGAAGAAAGAAATACAGCCATAAATCCTGGGCCGAGCAGTCATTAGGGAAGCGTCGTCATCTAGTACGGTGAATGGACGACGCTAGATTTACTCTTCAGCCCCGCCATGTCGGGGGCAAGAGACGTCCTTGTCGGCCTCCTGAGGCTCTTCTTGTTGACCGACAGGACGTTGTTCTGCAAAGCGACGATCTAGAAAGACGGTCAGTCCTGACGCCATGAGACTTATTCAGGAATATTGCTCACAATCTCCTTGTCGTCCCCGAACCTGAAATTATCTTGGACTACGAGGTCTTCATATCTGAGGAAGTGGAGGCGTCAGAAAAGGTAGACCAATCGAATAATCACGGCACGTACTTCTTGATTTCATATTTATCCATTTGGCCCTTCTTCACTTTGCCGAAGTCCCATGCAATGACATATTGACCAGTTGATGTTACGATGGCGTTCTCTTCTTGACCTTCGCCCATGTTGAATCTGCACATATAAGATTAGTATAAACGCGGTGCCAACTCTGGTGAGGCTCACCTAGCAGGCGAGAATGCTATGCCATGGTTCATGTAGGCGACGTGCTCAGGTCGAAGTTGCAGTCTCTTGGGCTGGGGTTTCGCATCTGCTGGGAAACTCCTGTCGAAACCTAAGCTCCCAGCATATCTCCCTTGCCCGATGAGCGTGTCGATCACAAGCAAATATGTCTTCGTGGTCGCCACGATCCATCTGCCGTCCGATGTGACATCGATGCCGAGGATAGGATCGCCAAGCGGGTGCAACGCGGTCTTCGCGTTTTTGCCGATCGCATCGAACAACCGGATGTCGCCCTTCTCGCTTGCCACAGCAAGTTTACCGGATTGGGTGGTGGTGACGCCGGAGAACTTGTTGTTGGAAACGTATTGCTTGTATTGGCTGTCGACCATCTTGTTTCCAGAGACACGAGGATCAACGCGGAAGAGTGCATTGTGTGAAGTTCCGACAAGAGTTTGCTCTCGCGTTGTCTGTGCAAACTTCGACTCTGGCGCCATGTGGCTGATGGGGATACTCTCGGAGATCTTCCACTCCTCGATAATCTTGCCACGTTCAATGTCCATTGCGTAGAGCGAATTGGGATTGCTAGGATTCATGACGACCATTTTCGTATCTTGATCGTGTAACATGACCTGTGTGGAAGACGTCTCAGATGCAGAATATCAAGACAGACCACAAAAATAAACGAACATCCTTCGGGGCGAACTCCTTGCCCTTCAAGTCGGCCAGTTTGCTGATGGTAGCGTAGTACTTCACGTCATCTCTCGTATGACGGAAGACACCGATGTTGTTACCCCGCACAACATAGGAACGATCACCTTTATATCCGACTGTGAGTTGTGAGTTCCTGCCTTGTTTGAATGTTGCGGGTAGCTCGTCCTCCCCTTCGGCCTCCCCCTCGCTTTCGCTTAGCTCTGTGACTGATCAGTATGAATATTACGGGCGGTTGTCGCAGAGCTCACCTTCCAGCACTTCTTCTACAGCCTCTTCTTCGTCTTCACTGTCCTCGGCGTCCTTCATGTCCACATCATTCTCAAACGTGGAGCTCATGACATATCTCTGTTCGTCAAGCTATGGAGATGCGCGATCAATAACTGCAGAAACGTCAATCAGCTGTAGCTCGTGACGACGTACCTTGGCTTTAGCCCACGGAACTTGATGCAGAGTCTCCCAGGTTCGCTTCGTGAGCTCCGCCTGGAATGTGTCGTATGCATCCTGCGCTTCAAACGTAAGGCACCAGCTACTTTGCATCCCGCTTCCTCCAATATAATTCCAAGTGAACGACCACGAAGACGCAGTGAAACGCGGATTCATGCTCGAGGAGATTCTGTGTGCAAGCAGTTGCCCTTCGTCGTTTGAGGCAGTCAGCCAATAGTCAAAACGTCCACCCTTGCGCTCGACAATCCTAGCATTGACAACATCTTGCCCAATGAAATTTCTTTCCTCCCTTTCCCACAGGAAGAGACCGGCTTGTTCTTCAACCAACGTCTCAAAAGTGGGGTCGGGGGCAGATGCGCTAATCGTGGATTTGCGAGGCTCAGATTCATCGGTTGGACTGGTGGACGGTACGTTTGTCGACGACGAGCCTTCCTGTGGGTTGACTGCCATCGAGTTCATCGCCTGTGCGAGCGACTCTTCATCTTTTGAAGATGTCTTCTTCTTGCCCGATGCCTTCGTTTTTGTCTTTGTCTTCGGCTGCGGTGGCCTGCGGTGCAATACCTCGTCAGCCATATGATAGCAAATCAGAGTTGAGCGTACTAACTTCCACATGAATTCTGCGAGGTCATCATCCTGGGTGTTGTCTGCGCTACGCCTGTACTTGCGCTCATACATCGCCCGGTACATGCACGTTTCAAAAAAAGCACGAGTGGGCCCATTGGCACCAGAGGCAACGAACTCATAGAACTCGTCCACGTCGCCTTGCAAGTCGCGCCAAACAAAGGTGGATTCGCCTTCTGCTGTTTGGCTCGGTCTGAACTCCAGCTCCTCGCTGATTAGGAACGTTCGCTCCTCGTCCGCTAGGGCCTGGGGTGAGTTGCCTCGTTACGGACAAAAGAGAAAGCTCACTTTCGTCTTCGTCTTCGAGAAGCTCCAGATCGCCATCTTCGTAGACTCTGGTGACTACAAGCTGGAAGTTGTGTTCAACGGAGGGTACGCGACGGATTGTGGCCATTGCGTCATTATAGCTGAAACGACAATTAGCAAAGAACTAAACAGATCGCATGGAGACATGACGAACATGCACTCTCTAGATGATCTGATGTTCCCGGGTCGTACAAGATAGAGCTGTCCCGAGGGAATCTGGACGACCTCGGTAGCGTTAGGATCGTCTACCAGAGAAAGCTATATCAGCTGTTAGATTCATCTTGAGGTTAGGGGGTACGCACGCCAGACTTTGCCGAGCACTGAACGGAAGAGGAAGTTAATAGTTGTGACATGGGAGATCTATTTAATACGCACGACTCTTAAAGATGTTCATGGTTGGATATGAGAGGAGGGAATGAATGGAGAGAGAAGAAAGAGGCGGCAAGACAGACTTGGAGCGCGTAGATGTGACCCTTGTGCGGCGCGTAACGTCACACATCGACGCGTCTCTGCCACAAGCGTGTCACGATCACTGCAAGCGCCACCTCAAGCCTCGTCTCCTTGATCCCCTTCAAACTTGACGAGGTAAACCACCCTGCGCATGCCACTTTTTGCTTTGCTGAATTGGATTTCTTAAATTTTCCAGATGAATGATCCGGCTCGTTCGCCTGGTTTTCGTAGCTCTCCTATAGGTACAGTACATGCCTTCCCCGCTGATCAGCCACTAATCATGCTACTGACTTCCCGCGCGGATAATACCTTCTATATGATTAGGTTCGGGTACAAGGAATAGTCCAAACCCCAGTTCGCCTACAATCACCCCTCTCAATCTCCGAAACCGTGGAGCTTTTGCGAGCCCTGCTCATGCGGATGAAGAGGTGCGCATATCGAGCTCCCTTAATGCGTTCGCTCTTCTAATCCAAGGTTCAAACACATCACAGCACGAAATTTCGACGAATCTATCTCCTACCGCCTCGACATTTTCTGCCTCAGGTTCGTTTGCGGATCGGCTGGGTGCCTCCCGGCCTTTTGGCTCCATGAGCCTCATGGGAGCAGCGCCCGTGCAGAAATTGACGATCCGCGTTGACCCCACCCTTGTCACATGTTTCGACCCAGCAGATAAGGAGCTTTACGATCTCTGGGCACCGAAGGCATGATATTCGCAGGATCCCTTGCCGCGCCCGCGGGCCGCGTTGGTATCACTGTTCAGCGTTACACGGCCTTGTCTTTCGCTCAAATGAATCTTGCTTCTATCATTCTATCAGTCTTCTTTATTCAGTGAACATTGCCATAGCCTCTGGTCTCCGTCAGGCTATTATTGAGAGACTGCGATTTTCGGTCTCCGGCGTTTCCAAGGCTCTATGGTCCATGCTTCACCCTTCACTGCGCAGGCATGTAAATGGGATGGCCTTTGTTAATTACAAGTTGTTTTGAAGAACACAGCCAGAAATTTACGGCAGTTAATGGTCAAACTATCAAGCACACATCAAAATTTGGTCGCGGTCGGCGCCACGGCTAGTTTTACGCTTCACTTTGGAGTCCGAAAGCCCGAGGTACTTACATGTCCCACACGTCTGATGGAACCCCGGTTTTATCTTCAATTTCCAAGTTGGACTCCCGTTCCCACTTCAAGTTGTATGGGCGATTGACGCGTTTGGTCTGTGTCCACGAGCTCGCGCTTGATATGCGAATATTGGCGAACAAATATGTCAATGTGGCCGAGTATTTTCAGCCTTCTTCGCTGCGAAAAACACCGCATGTATTACACAGTCGTCGTGGCTTGCCTCTGCAATCCAGGTCTCGTCGCCTATAGAGCCATCTCATGGGATGCACAATCCACCAATCTGTGACTTCCGATTTCCGGAACTGTCCGTTCCATCACGGTCCATTCCATGAATGCGCAGGCTTGGAAGGGGATCAGGGGTACAACATCTGTCTTGCCCTTGCTGCGCGTCGCATGTCCTTCCTCGCTATAATGATCGCGGTGAGGCGGATGATACGGCTTCCATGCGGAGGCCGCATTAGAATATTCAACTCAATGGCAGCCGAAGAAACGCGAGCTGTGCGCTCGTCTATCCATTCTGAACCCGGATATATCAGGCAAATCATTCATGACCAGCGTTGGAGGTCAAGCCGCCCACGTCAACTGCATGTCAACTATCACCCTCTCCCTCACTCCCCCTGCCTCCCCCTAATAATTACCTTGTGACGCCCCCTCCCTTTGCCATGTACGCAATTATGGCCACAATTTTAAGAATAAGTACCCCTTCCCACTGAACTCAGGCCGTCTGGGTCTGATTCTATGTACTCCAAGCGAGGGCTGAGCTTGGAGCACCTATCAGGAATCAGCCAACGTTACTACCGCTTGAGATTTATCGCGGCCGCGTAGCTGGTCCCCCGTTCATGACAGCCGCACCACTCCCTCGTGCAGCGAAGATGCATGCCCGCGTACGGTGTCATCGGGTTGGACGGGAGGGAGGCACCCTCCGTGGATTTCAATGAGAAATTCAGTGTCTACCTGTTTGACGGGCGGGACTTGAGCGCCGATGAGACTGGTCGACGGGTAGGCGACGGGTAGGACTGGGCGACATGTGGGACGGGCTAGCTTTGGCTATAGGCTTGGCCGCTTGTACGTTCCACTGGTTCGCAGCCTCTCCGCCGTCGTCCGACGCATAATGAACGATGCGAGCTGCGCTCGGATACGGTATATTTTCCCCTGACTGCTGGGGATGTGGCCGACATCTGAAGCGGTGGCGCGCGGCTTTTGGCAACGTCGTAACTCTCGCTACGCGGTGCACAGCACTTATGCATACATACCTCCCATCTGCCTCCCTCCCAGTCGAACTACAGATATTGATTATTACCAAGTTCTTTTTTCGTAGCTCTGATAGCGCTCAGACGGAATTTTTTGCCGCGTTATCCGCGCGCAGTTTTATCACCCCTCCCCTCCTCCCCCTCCCTTCATCGGAGTTCATGGTCTGACACTCGAAATAGGCCGCGCAGGTGCTGGAGTTCAGCCGGCCCCGCGTGGAAAGGTTTCCTGGGGCGGATGAACGTTTGGTGGGGTTGCATCAAACGTATGGCACCACAATGGACGCCATGGGAAATTATGGTACTTTTGTTATATCGCTTAAGCTTCTTTTTGAAGGATACACCTGCGATGGTGGGATGTGAATGTCTCGTTCGGGATCGCAGATGTTCTATGTGGTGTGTGAGCCTTGAATATACTGGTGGTAGATGCATTAGCATGGCTTCATTAGCATGGCCTCACTCACCTACCTGTCTTCCTGCTTATCGCATGTAAAATTTCGAGTCCACCCTGGCAGAGCTCCCCGTCAAAACCAGGAGTCATGGCAAAACAAACTGCAGACAAAGACAACACGGCGTGGAACACCAGAAGCATGCAAGAAGCACACACCGCCTGCTGCGGACTGCGCACGACTTCGTTCTTGCACACCTTCCGCATTTGGTGCGCGTGCCTGATCCTTGCGGCGACCAGCCCGCCGGCGCGCGGGCCTGATTCTGGCGTCGTCGTCGAGCAGGCGGTGCTCGAGCCCCGAGATGAGCCAAGTCTTAGTCCATGACGTTGCCAGCACCATACACCGCCCACAAGTGGTCTTCCAGCTAACCTCCGTCGCCCGCCCGTCGTCGGGCTGGGTGCCTGGGTATCGATCCCACAAAACAAGGCCAGCGATCCCACCCCCGCCGCGCTGGTGATCATATCAACAATCAGCATAGACGCCGTGCGGACTGCTCGGAGAAGAGAAACAGGCACACGCCATGAGCAGACGCGTTTATAAGTAAAATGGACGACTCGGCGGTCCTGCGTTCCCCGTCTGTTTCCCCACTTACTTGCCTTACATACCCTTTTCGTTCTTTGTCGCCCGCAGGATGACATCCGGCGGCAGACAACATGCGCCTTGCCTGATAGACTTTAAGCGTGCGCTGGGCTGTCTTCTCCTGGCGGCACGCCCTGCTCTGGCCGCGCGGGGGGACAACCCACCGCATGTTGCAGATCCGTTCGCCGATCCGAAGGACGACCCGTACAACCCCCTCGGCTACATCGCTTCCAACACCCTCACGACCATCGCGTTTGGTGCGTTCTGCTCTTCGTGCGCCGCCAAAATTCTGACGGTGACGGTCTGCAGACCTGGTCCTTGTAACCGCGATCGCCCATGCCGTCTCCATGTGGAAGTGGCGCGCGTGGTGGTTGACCTGCCTTATTGTCGGCGAGCTCAGTGCGTTCCTCCGAACAGCATCATGGCTCATCGCATTTATTGACGCGGCTGTCTGCAGCGTTCGCGTTTGGTCTTGGGTGCAGATATGCGCTGCACAACACCCCCGATTCCAGGGGGTGGTATATCCTCGAATATCTGTTTGTCATCTTGTCGGTGCGCGTTTCCCTCCCATGCTTGCCGACATGAGCCCGGGTGCTGACCTGCTTAGTACAGCCCTGCGCGTTCATTGCCGCAGACTACATCATCCTTGGACGCCTCGTGCGGCACCTGGGCTGCGAGCGGCACTTGCGCATCGTGCCGCCGCACAGGATCACGCTTTTCTTCATCTTATCTGACATTGTCACGTTCCTCATCCAGGTGAGCGCGTCCTCCCATTCGACACCGTCGGTATCTGACCCGCGACGTGGCTAGGCTGCTGGGGGAGGCATCTCGTCGGGCACAAGCGCCACCAGCGGTAAAATCGGGACAAAAGTGTGTGGTTAGTTTCCTGGACGCCCGCGCTAATTCTCAGCGCCTTTAATGCAGATTTTCCTCGTCGGACTGATCCTCCAGCTCGTCTCCTTCTTCACGTTCACGTCCATATTCGTCATTTTCCTGTTGCGCATCCGCAAACACGAGCCTGCGATTTGGACTCGCGATCGGGATGCGGGCAAAACGCTCTTCTGGGACTGGCGGGCTCTCGCCATCGCGCTCGCCATCAGCTGTGTCGGGATTCTGGTCCGTGTCCTTCGTGCCCGTCCATTGATCGCAGTGCTCACCCCCCGTGAAGATCCGTTCCGTCTTCCGTATCGCCGAAATGTCGCAGGGCTTTGGCGGCGCCATCGCACGGAACGAGGGTCTTTTCTACGGGTTTGACACCCTTCCGCTGTTTATTGCTGTGGTCGTCTGGGCAGTGGTCTGGCCAGGACGTTTCATCCGGGCTCCTCCGAAGCCAAAGGCTGTGGACGAGGAAGTGACGGCTGGGCAGCCAATGGAGCTCGTTGGGGGCCCTATTCAGGCGAGTTTGGATTCGTACGAGGCGCAGGGATCGGGGGCCATCATGGTTCATCATAGGTAAGGCTACTAGAGCGAGGGAATTGTGTCGGAGAGAGGTCATGCTGCGACACGATATTGTGCCCATGGACGATTTTATACCAGTTACACGATACCTGATGGACGACTTTTCCGCGGACTTATTTTTATTCTATGATATGTTTTGAAGCTCATTTAGATTCAGAGTCTGCTGATTTACGCAACTTGATTGGATGAGGAGTTCATTTTGGACATTAGCGAGGCAATTGAAATAGCCTCTGGAATACCATACCATAGATTTAAGGCCGCGGAAAGTCGTCTAATGTTCATAGAACGAGCTGCAGCATGTACAGCATGTACAGAATGGACTCGATTTATTGGCGGTAATACATTACTAAATAGAGCGCCAGCACCGTGGTCAGACATGCGCTATATCGTCAAACGTTCAGATATCATTGTAAGCCACTCAAGAAGTCCGCCAAGCCTGCACCCTCGGCCTTTTCTTTTCCTGTCCTCGCGACTTCTTGCTTCTGTTTGTTCCTCGCTAACATCTCCTGGAGACCCGATTTTTTCTTCTTCGTCCGGGCTTTCTTGGCCTGGGCCTCTGTTTGCGAGGCAGACGGTGTGGGTGATGGGGAAGGCATGATGCTGGACGAGGCAGACGGCGACGGATCGATGGTGTGATTGGGTTTTACCCTCGGCGTATCACGGTCTCCCGGGGTCACACTCGAGGCCGGTTTGGAAAACATGCCTTTCTTGAACAAGGATGCATTGCCTCGATCGCGAGGAATGTACTCAGAGTGTCCGCATGAAGCACAAGACTGGTGCGTGTATGCATTGCTTCTTCGGCGCTTCGTGCTGTGAGAGCGGGTGACCCGGCTGCTTCCCGCGCCGTCGAGCAGATAGAGGCCGCATTTCGCACAGTGGGAGGAAGTTAAGGTGGTGTCGTCCGGATAGGCGCGTCGGAAGCGAGCGACATGGAGGGCAGCGGTGGAGGGAGAGACTTGCTGGAGGGCGAACGGCAGGGACTGCTGGAAGCGGGCGGTGGCCGGGACCATGGGGCGTGGTAACGCTGTCACATGACGGGCATTGTTCTTGAGCTGGACCGAAAAAGGAAAGGGTTATTGTTCTCGTGCTTTAGCGATTGGCTTCATAAGTGCAGAGGCCCGCCCGCCTCTTTCTTCCACATTCCCTTTCCCCCTTTGTTTGACACGCACACGCACAGACAGCATGCTGGCCACGCACCGTTCTGCCTCTCTTTCTTCTTCTTACCCTCTCTCTCCACAGAACTCTCCTCCCCATCCCGCTACTTCTTCTACCATGTCTTTCAAACCCTCCCACAACTCGAAGCGTCCTTCCTTGACCAGCCCGATGTCCTGGCTGACTCGTAGCTCTTCGTCGGCGTCGTCCCAGACCCTACACACCCAGTCCGTCCCCGCCGCCAAACCCGTCCGCATCTCGGAGCCAAAGGTCAAGGTCTCCATGCCACACGTAGGTGGCTTGGGATTCGGTGCTACTGTCGTACGCACGCCCGACGATGCGCTTGCTGGTTCTGGAGTGCGCGTGGAGCACGGATCCGAGGAGCAGCTGGAGCAGCCCGAGCAGCAGAGGCAGTCGTGCATTGACGAGGAGTCCGAAACCGAGGATTCAAGCGAGGAAATATACGACGAATATGTGGACAACAGCATACAGCCAGCCACTCCGCCCAAGACACCACCTCGGTCGTCTCTTCCTCTATCAAAGAGCTCGCCCACTTTCGTGAGCGCACGCCGCACGTAGCCGCCCTGCAGCAGGGCGCTGACGATGCCGATGGAGCCGATCAGCATTCCGTTCTGCGTGTTGCTCCAGTCGAACACTATAAATACGCGTCAGCAGGAGCCGTAACGAGCTGGATGCGGTCAGGCCTTACGATCGAATGTGAGGAACGTGAGAGTGAATTCCACGCCGGAGAAGAGCCCAAGGAACAGGAAGTGCAGCCGCCGCAAGGCCTTCAACAGGCTGAGGCGTTGCTCGACTGTCTTGGCTCGCGACGATTTGTGCGCCTCGCCATTCGTGCCGTTGGTGGAGGCAGCCCCGTTCGCCTTCTCCGTAGGAGGCACTGCCTTTGGGCCTTTTCCCCGTGTCTCGGGAAGTGCGATCGCAAGGAAGGCCGTCTCTGCCAGTAATAGCACCAAGGTGAGGATCGCAGGCGCAGCATAGACATTAAGCTCGAGTCCCAGAGAAGAGCCCAGCGCAGTCACAGGTCGCGATGCAAAGTACGCGCCGATCGGCGGGCCTATGATAAAGCATATTGCGAAGGCAATGCCGACATGTGCCAGTGCCTTTGCACGATTGGCCGGTGTCGTGATATCTGACAGAATCGCGCTAGATATCGTGATTAATAGATAAATTATCCCTGAAAGAACAAAGAGACTTGCATGGCCAGCTGGACGTTTCCTTCGCTCAGGCCTCCTATCACTCGTGAGAGCATGTAGGAAGCGAAGGTTGTACTCTGTATCCATCTGAAAATAGAGCAAGGTTAGTAGCCTGATAGGTAGACTAGTAAAAAGCACGCACACCACGGCAGAGAGAATGTTACCGATCATGGTGATAAGCAGAACCTTCCTGCGTCCATACTTATCCGAGAGCGAACCGATATGTGGTGATACAAGGAATTGCAGTGTCCTTGAGAACGAAAATGGATGAAAATGGTGTCAAGCGCGATGCGGATGTAGCACGAACGAGAACACTGAACCCATCAAACCACCTGCCATCATGCATATGAACCACTGGACACCGTCGAGTCTGCCGCGACGTACCTAACAAAACTACATCCCACCTCTGTGAGTTATGCGCGGCGTTGTAGAACTTGCCACGAATTGCAGACACGATTCCCAGCGTCCGGGACAGAAAGCCATCGGGATACACGGACTCTCTCTGGTCAACGGAGTCAGATCAGGTCACAAACGTCAGGTTACCCCACGTACTAATGTGTACCATTCAATGATACGTGGAAAGAGTGGTAGAGGGATTGTGAACGCTGCAAGCGTAGTGTCACGCGTTAGAGATGATTCACAACCAAGCCAGGTACGTTCAGGAACTCACCAAACAGATCCAATACTAATGACAGAAACACGACATTTTCAATCTTGCCCATTGCGAGCTACCAAGCACGACGTTGAGGCCAGCGTTTCTGCAGTGTTCTGTGGCGACCGGAATAACGTTGACCGTGGTACCGAAGCTGAGGCGCAGAAAGTTGTCGGATGATCGGGGGCGCGACGGTCATCATTTCTAACTACGAGCTGCTCTCATTTTATACGAGCCTCAGCAGTTCAAAAGGACACGTATACGATGTAGCGACATTTCCACGAGATACAGAGATCCGCGCTGCAGGAATGCAGGTGATGTCCAATGAACGCCGCCTATTTGCAAGCCGGCCTCATCGGCCTCACCGGACCCAACAAGGAAGCTCGAACAGCCGGTTTGTGAACGCTGCTGCTCTCACGACCACGGTCAACAGGGCGCATACTACACGACTCCATAGTTCATCGATGTGTCAAATACAGCACTAGCTCTACAGCGTGTTCGGCGCTCGCGACCGGTCGTGAGATTTCTGCTCACCAAACGACATATTTTACATTTTGTCAATTATCAGCCAACTAAGACGGCTTCATCGGCTGCATCTGGTGCAGCATCCTCAACGGCCTCACCATCCATGATAGCAGGAGCTTCGGCACCGCCCTTGAACTGCTGGTCTGCTGATGCCTGCGTGAGACCTGTTTGGAAGTGCGAGCTCGTCTCCGTCTTCGTCACCTCGCGCAGTGCCATCGTAGCATAGGCTGCAGTACCGACAGTCAAGCGGATCTGGAGTGCCATAAAGCGTCCGTCGGGGGTGTCTGCAGGAGCATCATAGCCCAGAAGTTTGTCTTCATCGGCTTGGGCAAGCGGGACGTCCGGATCGGTATATCGCAGAACTGACCAGGAGAGTTCTTTCGGGAGATGGAGGATCTTGCGGTATGATCCACTCAAGCTATACTCCCTAAGCAAATGCACAGAATGTTAGCTACAGGCTATTTCATAAAAAAAAAAAAAAAATTAGCTTACTTATGTTTGCGATCGAAGTTGTCAGGGTCGAGGCCATCCGTCCGAAGATACTCTCTGTATCTCTCGCCCAAAGCACCGCCAGGGAATGCGACGTCCTTGCCCGGCAATGGCATGACGACGTCGAAAATTGAATATTTGTCAACATCCTCGGCAGTCAGCGTCTTCACTCGCGGAGGTTCCCAGGGCTTCCTGTTCTTTTTGCCTCCGCGGTATGATGAATCTACATGGGGCAACAAGATGAGGAAGTGTCCCTAGTCCGTATTTCGGGAATAAATCGGACCTGCTTTGTCTGCTTTATCCTCTCCTTCAGGTTCGTCGACTTCCATCTCATCTTCTCCGACCTTTTCGGAATCGGACTCCAAGACAAGATCGCCCGGAACAGGCTTGACAGCCCCGTATGTCTTGATGCGCTCCGATACAATTGCATTCCATACGTACGATTGATATGCATGGACATACATAAGCCTCAGGTTGCGCGGAATCTATGAAGGAGAATAAGTTGAGTTGAGTACTTTCGGGCGAGAAACTTCTCACCGTCGAGAGCGCTCCGTATGCATTGCGAGTCTCTCCATTCTGCTTCTTGTAGCTTTCCAGGATGCATCGTTCGGCGACGACTCTCCGTGGCATGAGCTCAAGGGCACGATCAAGATCGCCGTCTTTTAACCATGCCTCTCGGGCCGCCATGACATCCGGATGTTCTCCAGGGCGCGTGCGCAATATGAGCGAGACTGCCAGTTGCCATTGTGACCTAAGGAGAGCGAGGCCAATGGAGTGCGTTGGGATGGAGGCTGTACCGAAGCGCTGCATGCCTATGATGAACTAGTCAACATTTGACAAAACATGAAGCTGGATGAGACATAACGTGCCGTAGTAATTGATGAACCCATGCTCCTTCATGGAGTTCATGGCCTTGTCCACTGTCTCCAAGGAGTCCACCTGCACGTTTCTGCGGAACGTCAAGTTACGAAGCTGCCAGACTCCAGCCTGCGCACCTCAGGGTAATAACGAATGCATTTCCCTTTAACATGCCAAGTTCCAGGCCTGCTTTGCGATAGTTCAGGTCTGCGATTCTGATTCCACGGTCTCCCCTTTCGCTCACAGCTTCTGCTGCTGAACGTTTCGAGGGCACGCCGTTTGCAAGTTTCCAGACATCCTCGACAGTCTTCGCGCCTCGGCGCAGGGCAACGCGCTGCACGGTGACACCGCGCTTGTCTTTGGTACCTGCCGTCGACAGATCTTTGGTCGACACGTGCAGTGTGCGCGAGAGATACGCGAGGGCGTCTTGCGTGTCGCGATTGGTCTTTTGAAGCGTGAAATGGATGTACGGAGGATATGAGCCTCGTGAGGGGCGTTCGTTGCGACCACCTCCGCCTGGAACGTGTACGCGGTCAGAGAAAGTCAATATTTCGAACTAAACTGCATACCTCCTCCACGGCCACCGCGTCCACCTCCACCTCCACCACCGCGGCCGCCACCATTCTTTGACCAGCGAATAACGATTCGCGAGCCATCGTCTCGGCCGGCGCCGACGTATCTGTTTCGCTGTCCAGCTTCCCGCCGAAAAGCTCCCTGATAGATTTATGGAACTCTGTACGTGTGCTCTTGGAATCGATAGGCTGAAGTGCGCCCGAAATAGGTCAACAGGATGCAGGTCAGAACAGTGAAAATGAGTGAATTATGCGGTGAGATACAGACGTCAGAGACAACTTTTCGGTGGTCTTCCCTTCGTCCGCCAGCACGCCCACCTCTGCCGCCGCGACCGCCCCTTCCGCCCCTTCCACCTCTATCGCGGCCGCGCCCACCACGTCCTCTACTGCCCTTTCCACGAGTTTCCTCCTCCTCCGGCTTCTCCGGCTCCTCCTTAGCTTGGTCTCCCTCACCGGCAGCTTTTGAAGGCGCTCGTCCGCCCCAACCAGCGTCACTCACGAATGGAGGCTCGGGGCCCTCAAGGTACATCTGCTTCACCTGAGCGATCCTCTCCTCTGGCAGGAAGGGCGCCAGTCTAGTAGTGAAAGCCTCCGGCCATGGCTCTGAAGCTGCATCTTTGGAAACGGCGGCACCGTCTGTCACGGGAGCGGCCTCGGAAGTGGTGGGTTGCGTGGGTTCGGAAGGTGCAGGTATCTCTGGCTCTGCCGTCGGCTCTGCAGTGGAGCCAGAGGCAACTTCAGCTACAGAAACAGCAGGAGTTTGCGGCTCAGAAGCTGCAGGAGTGTCTTCCGCTGCCTTGTCCTTCTTAGGTGCAGATTCGGGCATGTCCAGAGACTTGATGTGGATGACATTAGAGTCAAGATCGACCTCGTATACCAGGAAGTCCGTGAATCTGAACCACGCCATGAGTTGTCGGGGAATTCGGTGTATAAGAACGCATATACTACGCACCTCTGTTTGATGATGCCCTCGATCTTCGGCACATCCTTCGCAATGTACTCGGAGATGCCAACGTCTGTCTCCATGATGCGCACCATGGCACCGTCCTCAGTCCGCAAAGGAGGCGAAGTACCTAGCAGTGCATGGCTTGGTGGAAGTAGACTGGGCGGATTCTCCTCTTTCTCCTCTGCGACATCCTCCACCACAGTCGGTTGTGCACCTTCAGACGCGCTTGGAGCAGGTTCTGCAGCGGATTCCTTCGCTATGGCACTCGCGACCGGACCAGCGGGCTCGTCGAGCTTTTGTCTTTTTGTTGAAGGCTCTTCAATTGCGTCTTCTAGATCGCGTTTGTCGGACATGCTGTAACGGATGAGTCCGATTTGAAGCTGTAAAAGTTGAGACGAGCTCGAGAGTCTGCAAATGCGAAAACAAACCTAATCTTATCTCGACGGGCCGGGAAGCCCGGTCCCCAACGCTTCGTAATATTATTAATAATTCGCAGCGCTTTGTGTTCGTCCGAGTCAACCTCGTCGACCCTAACTTCCACTTTAGCTTGGAATTGCATGTTTATCGTCAAATGTGGATAGGGAAAGATCAAATAAGAGGGGTACAGAATATAACAGCACAATGTTGCACGCCATTGGGTGCATTACAAGCCTACTCCGCGCCTGGATTCTTATATCTTCTCAACGCTCGCTCTCTGGCCTCTTTATGATCCACCAACGGCCGGGGGTAACCCAGCTTGTCAGCCAGATGAGGAGGTGGCTTGTGGACATCAGGCCCAAAGACCTTGCTGAGCTCCGGAACAAAGGTGCGGATGTATTCACCCGATGGATCAGCCTTCTCGCTCTGGTTATATGGGTTGAAGATGCGGAAGTATGGCTGCGGGTCAGTGCCCGTACTGGCACTCCACTGCCAACCTCCGTTGTTGGATGCGAGGTCGCCATCGATGAACTGCTGCATAAAGTACTACGAATGACGGAACCATCAGCAAGCAGTACTTTGCATCAGGATGGATGTACTTACACGTTCGCCAAGGCGCCAATCAAGCATAAGGTCTTTCGTGAGGTACATCGCAGCTATCATGCGTGAACGGTTGTGCATCCAGCCTGTCAACATCGTGTCAGCACTGAAGACTACGACATATCTGAATAAACGAACCCATGGTGTTGGCCTGGCGCATGGCAGCATCGACGATCGGCACGCCTGTACGACCTTGCTTCCACGCCTCCAAGTGTTCCTCGTTAGTTTCCCACTTGACGTCAGCATATTTCTCTTGGAAGGGCCGGCCCATCGATACACGTGGAAAAGAGACCATGACATGGGTGTAAAAGTCGCGCCAAGCTTCACGAAGAACGTGTTAGACACATTCGAGGTTGTATGTGGTGGAGACACTAACCGATCTCCTGCACCCACATTCCCACTCCCGAATCCCTATCAGCCTTGACCTTCTTCAGGTTCAGCAATTCCATGGACGCCCTGATACATTCTCTCGCAGATATAACGCCTGAAGAGAGATACGGGCTATTTCATTGCCATCAGTTCCATAGTCATCGGGATAAATACGAAGGATATCCCACCTCAGTCGGCTAGAAGTATCTCGATCAGCTCTATCCCGGTTCTCCTTATAAGCCAATGCCCTGCTGTGCTTGCTTGACGTTTCCGCCCCATCGTCTAGCTGGTTGACGGGCCCAAGATGAGAGCCCCGCGACTTCGTATGTAAAAAGCGATTTAGCATCTAATCAAGAATTCAGCATGATAACTATTTCAAGCAACAATCGCCATACCTCCCGAGCGGCGTCCATGCCTTCAGGCCAAACTTCCAACATCTTCTCCTTATCTGTACATTTGAACCCATCAATGTACTCAGGAATCTTGGTCTCAAACAAATTTCCGAACGTAGGATGGGCGCGAACAGATGTTGGATTGGCTACGGGAGATGGTGCTTCGGCGAGGTATTTCTCGATATTTCCATTGAGCTCAGGAAGCCATTTTCGCATGAACGGGGAGTAAACCTGGATATGACCATATAAACGTCCGGCAGATTCCACGATCATATAGCGGAAACTGACCGCGAAAGGTTTACCAGCCTGGGTGTGCAGCACATTCGGCTCAACCACCAGCTTGTCGTGTACGAACTGAGCGCTTATGCCCTCCTGCCGGGAGATCTCACAGACGAATACATCGCGTCGGAGTTCGTCGACTTCATACTCGATATTGGCGTAGAGTCGAGTCGCGTTCCATGCCTTCAGAAGCGACAAGACGTAGGATGGCAAAGTAGCTCGCGGCGTATGCACCGTGACATGCAAAGGTATGTCTAAGTCCGACAGGCGAGACTGATGAAGCCCTAATCAGTTCGCCGCACAAAAACAGAAGACGAAGATACATACCTTCAGATATGACAGATTACGAAGAGCAAAGTCGACTCTACGAGCGCTTCTATCATGTGCGATATAGTCCTGGGGACTCAGAACAAAGAGCGCCACAAGCGGAATTTTGTCGCTGTGCGCTTGGGCAGAGGCTGCCGCCAGGGCCCTATTATCACAAACTACGACGGGACGTTGAAGATCGCGACAAGGTGCCAGAATGTGAACATACTTCTCATGTCTTCCATCCTCATCCAATATACAACGGCGTCACCCTTGGACACGTCCTGGACGCGACCGTCGACTGCTTTGAGCAGCTTTGCAAGGGGAGGGGTCTGCATCAACCTTGCTGCTGCTTGCGCCGNCNCGAACGGGGGTATGCTCGCTTTGTCCTTCGACATGACAATCATTCCCGTTACGCCGCCCCCAACAGCTAGTGACGCTCAGCCCCCACCGGCTCAAGGTGAAGTGCATCCCGAATCGCAAACCCAGCCCCAGGGTCAGCCTGGCCCTAACCCCAATCTTCAACAACCCCGTCCAGGCAACGTGAACGTCCAGATCTTGGACGATACGGGCGCGGAGCATGCCCAGTGGAATGGAACTTCACTCACTGACGTGCTGAACATGTTCGGTATGCTTGGTATGCCCGTGACGGCACCTGAGGGCGGCGAGGCACCCGACATCGTGCGTGCAATCATGCAGACGCTCATGGCGTTCAGTGGTGCAAGCATGGAACCAGAGCGCGATGATCCGGCACGCGCACGCAAGTTGGTGCGCGGGCTTGAAATCGTACCGGATGGCTTGGTGAAACGTATGGAGAGGCTCGCAAAGGAGGAAGGAGATACGGGTGGGATGAGCGCAGGCTGCGCGGTTTGCTGGGAGCCGCTGTTCGGCGAGGACGCTGGGAACGGGTGGGAGGAGAACAAACAGGATGCTGACGGTGATGTTGCTATGGGTGGTGTGCAAGGCGCAGCAGCTCCGGCAGAAGGAAGCGGAAGCGGCACGCCTACCCCGCAGGCGTCGTCATCGACTGCTGCACCTCACGATCAGCCCACTACCACCGCTCCTGCGGGTACGTCCCCGCCTCAGGCTGACGCAAGCACCACGCCCGCCACCGACAATGCCGACGAGGAACCATTGCCGCGCATCGTTGCTCTGCCTTGCTCGCACGTTTTCCACAGTGCCTGCCTCGTACCGTGGTTCGCACGTCCCCGCCAGACGACGTGCCCGACATGTCGATTCGATATCGACCCAGAGGGTTTAACTCAAGGCTCTCCGCGCGCCCGGTGCCGAGGCCTGCACCGGCTCAGGACGAACGGCGTGCACGGATGCAGGCTCGACAGGAGCGGGCGCAATGGCGGACGACCTTCGGAGCTGGGGTCACGCCCACATTTGGACAGGCTACAACGACTCAGCAGGCTCCCGTAGAGCCAGCATTGGCGCCCCAAGCTTCGTCTCAGCAGGCACAGCCGCAAATACAGCAGCCTCAGGCAGATGCGCCACAGCCCGAACCGCAGGTGCCTCAACCGCCTCGATCACCTCCGCGCGCTGATGCCCAGTCAACATTCGTCCCGCTCAACTTTGCAGGCGGACCGGGTGGCGGGTTCTGGGAGATGTCGGGTAATGTACCCGTGATCGCGATGCCGCTGCCCGCGGCGCGTATCCCTCATCTCCATCACCACCATCCTCAATACCAGCAGCATTCGCCTATGACTGCGTTGAACCGGGCACAGACGGTATTAAGAGATGAGCTGCAACTGCGACAGCAGGAGCAAGCGGCTGGCCAGGTAGCAGGTCAGCAGCCTCAACAACCCCAGGCCCCGACACCACAGCATGAAGGGCAGCAGCAGGCAGCTCCGCAATTGCAATCTGCGCCGGCAGCTGCACCTCAGCCGATCCCGCAGCCCACTCAAGCCCAGGCTCAACCTCAGATGCCTCGACCGACCCCACACGAATTTCCTCGTCCGCATTACCAAGCACAGCCATTGGCCTTCCC
>SFCI01000041.1:0-49954 GCA_004681135.1 Hericium alpestre | reverse complement strand
GGACCAAAAGGAAGCTTTGCCACTGAGCGGCCATCCACGAAGATCGATCGAGGGGATTTTTTCCATATACCGCTTATCTCAGGAACAAATGTAGGTCCTTCTCATAGTCCGTCGTACACACCGTATCTCATAGACTATGGGTGGATAGCTCAACGAAGGGTCGATCTTCAGCGAAAATCTGGAGAACGAGAACCTGATCGGGGCAGCCCAAGACCAAGCACTCCGCCAATTCGTATTCGACACCCTTATCGACGACTCACCTGTGACCGACGACGTTCTCGACAAGATTGTCGCACTGTACCCCGCGAATGACTCCAGCTTAGGCGCGCCTTTCAACACCGGCGACTCCCTCTTTGACCGCGGCTCTGAGTGGTATGGCGAAAACATGTTTTTGTCAGCGAGAAGGCGCTTTTTCGGTGCCGCTGCGCCCTTGCAGCCGCTTTTTGCGTACTTCTTCACCGAGTTCATCCCCGGGAACGATCCATTTTTAGGCGGTGAGTCGCTCGTTTGATATATTTTGCAAACTTCTGATATGATTTCCGCTCCCAAGTATTTCATTCATCGGAGTTGTCGCTGCTTTTCAGCGCAGTCCCGGACGCCATCGAAGAGGATTTCGCGAATACGTACCTCGACTTTTATCTGAACTTCGTGAACAACCTGAATCCTGGCCGTATGTCGTCTTCATTTTGCCATCAGCGGTCGAGTGCTGATAGAATCATCTCAGCTGCCTGGCCTCAATTCACGTCTGAGACGAAGCAAGTTTTACAGCTGATGAGGGACAACATCACTGCGATTCCCGATGGTCAGTTGTCGAATTTCTCATCTTATATTTTGAGAACTTACTGGGTTGATATCTGGTAGAATTCAACGCGAATCGGACTGATTTCTTGAGCACCACAAAGGTTTTGGCCGAGTTCCAAAAGTAGCCTCGGGGCCCTGGCGTGTGCTCTGGTGTTCGTATGCAACTGTCTTCATGTTATGTCTATCATCCGTAATTGAAGTAACTCATTACAAGACGGGAGGCGAAAGATGGACATGGGTGACCGATTACAGTGAGCAAATTAGCCTGCAGGATATGTTCGATCGTATGTTGGTATCGCGCGACAGAGTGTTCAGCGGCAGAAGTATACCACTAGGTCAGACATGCTCGACGAAGCATTTGCCCCAGTTTTCAGCCGAATGCTTATGGGTTTTTCGGGTATGACAGTCGACGTGCAGGGGCTGATCGTGTGTCTAGCAAATCTAATTGTTGGAAGATCATGCGCACCGATTCAGTCTGAGCTATCCCAATGCAGACAAGTACAATGATTATGGTTGGATATATTCCCTGCAAAGAGATCTGTTCAATGTCTATGGATATGCAACGTTCGACTAGACTACTGACAACAATCTGGACGATTATGGCGTCAAATATGGTCGCTGGGATCTTCGTTGTCAGGTAAAGGGCGGTATAAGCTACCTATAAAATCCGTAGTGAATATTCAGGCAATGGGCAAATTGATGAAGAGACGGTAGCATACCCATATGCACAGATAAAGCGCGCCGGACTCTATGAGCCATGGTAAAACCTTTTCTCCGTTGGTTCTAACGTCCCAAGTACTGAGCTGTGAACGAATGAATTGACGATGCTGCCTACACTGCGGGCAAAGACCCATAAAAACCTAGAATATTTGATGAATTAATTTTGGATATGTGGTCTAAGACTTGTCAAGGACTGCCGTGAATATTTTGAGAAGTACTTTATAATAAAGCCACAAAACAATTCATAAGGGCTGCAGCAGATATTAGAGGAATAAAATAGGAAGTAACTGTATGTCAGGGTTTATTCCTCTTTTATTCCTCTAATATCTGCTGCAGCCCTTGTGAATTGTTTTGTGGCTTTATTATAAAGTACTTCTCAAAATATTCACGGCAGTCCTTGACAAGTCTTAGACCACATATCCAAAATTCATCAAATATTCTAGGTTTTTATGGGTCTTTGCCCGCAGTGTGAGGCAAACAGGCGTCAACAACGCCAGAACGCGTCCACGTCAATCATTCGTAGTCCCAAGCTCAGGTTTCAATACATTGAGCAGCGGGCGCACCAATGGTCCCCTGGATAGTCCTCCTCCTCCCCGTCCTTTCACTACATAATGTCCAAGCGTCCGTGGACAAGACCCACGGCGTAGCGCCAGATTTATTGGATCGCTATAAGCCAGTCAAGTCTGGTGGAGTGCAGAAATGGACGTGTATGGATGGCTCCAAGGAGATTCCTTGGGAGGCTGTCAATGACGACTACTGTGATTGTCCAGATGGGAGTGATGAACCCGGTATGTTGTTTCTGTGACTCTTGAGTGATACAGAGTTTTGACAACTCGGTAAAGGTACCGGAGCATGTCCCAATACATTCTTCTACTGCAAGAACGAGGGTCATATTGGCTCAAGTATCCCGAGCACACGAGTGAGGGATGGTCTCTGTGGTATGTATGTCTACGTGTTCTGTGGTACTACCGCTAATGCCATGTTCAGAGCTGGAGTGCTGTGATGGCTCAGACGAGCCAGCAGGCGTTTGTCCAAACGTCTGCAAGGAGATTGGAGAAGCGTACAGGAAGAAGCAGGAGGCAGACCGCAAACTCAGGAAAACGGTGCGTGATAGCAGCAGTTTGATAGCGCTCCAGCTAAAGAAATACTGTCCACAGGGCTCCAAAATTCGATCCACGTATATTGCCTTCGCTCAGAAGGCGAAAAGCGGGCTCGAGGATACCATCCGAGACTCTGAGAAAGAAATCGCTACGAAAGAGAAGGAAGTTGCTCGTCTGAAAGGTGAGGCAGGATCCGTTAAGGCTCCCATCTTTCTCTGGTTCTCACGTCCTTCTCTGCAGACATCTTGGACAGCACAGAATCTCTTTCAGCTGCTGCTCTGGAGCACAAGAAACAATCTCGTGAGCGCTCTCGTCCTTCCTCGCACCCCATGTCCAAGCAACACTAATATGCATACTCGACAGCTCTGTACGCCTCCCTTGTGACTCACCACAATGCCCTGAAGTCGCTTCAGCGGGAGTATAAGAAGCATCTTGAGCGCGAAAAATCTCTTGGAGATATCCTGGACCAGCTGCGGAGAGGATACAACCCCAACTACCAGGATATGGCAGTTCTCGAGGCTGTCCGTGGCTGGGAAGAACTCGCAGGTCTGCAGCATATCAATGATGAGCAGCGCGAGGAGGGTTCGGATGAAGAGGAGGAAACCAAGGAGGAACCGGAAGAGGAACCGGAGGAGGGAATGTGGAGTGCTGTTCGGCTGGAGCACGAACTCGATCCTCTACTGAACAGTGACTACACAAGTCTCTTGGTTCAGCACGACAAGCACGTGGGCACGTCAAATGCGGGCGAGTCGCTGCGTAAGTCATTCGCTTTTATTCTTATTTTGGAATTTTTGACATGGACGCAGTTTACGACCTGTCCGCGTATGTTCCGGACGCGTTGCTTCCACAAATTTTAGCATTCCGTGACTCGATCGTTTCATGGCTGGAGAAATTCGGTATCATTAAGCACAATTCTGCAGGAGACGATGCAGGTTTGTCCCGCTTCGACATTGCCTCTGCGAAGCATGATGCTCACTAAACCATCCAGCCGTTGTCAAAGCTCGCGAAGCATACAATGAAGCTGAGCACAGTCTGAATCTGGCACGCAATGAACTCAAGGGTGCTGAATCCTCGCTCGCTGACCTCTTTGATCCTGAGGTCTTCGGCAAAGACGGTGAATGGAACAAGCTTGACGGAACCTGTCTGAGCAAGGATACCGGAGAGTGAGTCTTTCTTGCTTTGGCTGCTTCTCCTCGTATTGACGATATTCCGAAGCTATACCTATGAGGTCTGTCTTTTCGACGAAGCCAGGCAGAAGCCGAACAAGGGAGGAACGACATTTAGCTTGGGGTCCGTCTCGCTGCTTTCTCTGTGTGGACGATTCTGACGAGATCTACTACAGTAAATTCCACTCTTGGAACCCTGACTCAGGAGTCGAAGTCGGTTCGCCGCAATACTACAGCAAGCAGTTATATACCCAGGGCACCAAGTGTTGGAACGGCCCTAACCGCAGCGTTCTGGTCAAGCTGGAGTGCGGTCTGGAGAACGCACTGCTCACGATCGAGGAGTTGGAGAAGTGCAAGTATCAGTTCACGGCTACCTCGCCGGCACTGTGCTTGCGCTTGAGAACGGTGAGAACAGGAAGACGAAGGACGAGTTGTGATCATGTATCTAGCATTGGAGGAGACACGGACTATTTATGCAATTCAGAGTCAGCAACGTCGGTCGGACAGCGATCTTGAGACTCCGTTTACGACAAGGGCACTGAAGGCAAGACTGTCCAACATAAACATCGCCACGATGCTATTGCCTTGATGCTCGCTATAGCTACAGAATGAAAAATATATAATGTAGGTATTACACGAACACCCGCTGATATCACAGTGCGCCCTCAAACAACAGTGGCCTTGGTTTCCTGATATGAGGTGAAGGAGAAATAAGAGCAGGCCTGGAGGTAGAGAAAAGTCTATGAGCGTCATATCATTCAGATGTATAAAAATACTCACATTGATGTCCCACAGTTTGCCGCCGGATTGCCCATGATGATACTCTCCGACACGCCGGCAATACTGTCCGTCTTTCCGTAGGCCGCGGCGTCGAACAAGTGGTCGGTGGTTTTCTCGAATGAAGCAAGCATGAGGACACTGTCTTTCATCTTCGCCACACCGAAGCGAGTGATCCCCAAAACCTCGCCCTTGTACGACATGGTGTCGCCGAGCAACATGACGTGACGAGGGTCGATGCTCATGCCGTGACTCCCCATCGTGAATTGGATTTCGTCGATGATGGTCTTCCTGGCGGCTTCAATGCCGAGGACTTGAGCGACTTCAATGACATGATTGGACGTGGTGTGTTCCCCGACGATTCCTATGGTGCGATTTTTAGTCATGTTGGCGGCTATAGATTAATGAAGACCAACCTTCCGTAGTCATGCATTTTTGCAAGCCATAGCCCTCGACCAGCAGTTCCTTGTCGCCTTTCTTACCCCGATCGTCATCCTTGTCCTTCACGTTAATGACGGCACGGGCAATTGTTGGCACGCCCTTGAAAAGCGTCAATGAAGACTCAAGGAAGATGCGGCAGGGCTGCTTACTTTGACGACCACCTCTGGCAGTAGTCTCTTCAGTTCCCTTAAACGATAATAGTTATCTTGTCCATCTATATAGATACGCAGACGATTCTTGCGGGGGATGATGGTGATTGACTTCATAGGTCATGAGTAATCAGACCCTAGGTTAATCATTATTGGCTCACCTCCTGCTTCACTTTGAGCTTCCTCGTGTTCACGATAGCCCATTTGATGTCGTCTATTGTCATTTCAAGCTGGATGCAATTAGTGAGTAAGTCATCGGTTCGAGGCCCGTAAGATCAGGCGCACCTGGAGTCTCTGGATACCCTCCATATCGACAATGATTCCGACATAGGTGTATTCAGGTGCCCAAGCCTCTTCCAAGACGGAAGCGATCTGAAGGAACACTGAGTATTGCTACGATAGAAGGAGCAAGTCAAGCACGCACGTCGCCAAGATGTGTTTTCTCTAGCCGACCCTTGACAATACGCGCTGAAGGCTCAGAATCTGCCGTTACTAGCCTACAACTGATGATCGGCGTGCTGATGGCCTTCGCGGCGTTGATGATTTCCTTGATACGGGGAACACCCAATGTGACGTTCATGGATGCGACACCAGCGAAATGGAACGTCTTAAGAGTCATTTGGGTACCAGGTTCACCAATAGACTGAGCCCCAACGGCACCAACAGTGGAACCTGCGAAGAATACATTCCTTCAAAAATTCGGCGACACCAAAAAGAGAAAGACAAAATACCAGGCTCAATCTTGGCTTTGACGTATTTTATCCAGCAGATGCTCAAAAACGAAAGTAGCTGGTCCTCGGTCACTTTAGCCTTGTTATCCACGATCGCCTTGTCTGCGTCTAGTTACAGATGTATGATCAGTTCTGTGCGAACGTCTGCACTGAGGAAGTTTAGTCACTCACCGGATGCTCCCATAGATAAGTCCGTGTCGGCGTCCCACTCCTCTTCACGCTCCAGTGCCTCGAACATGCCGCGACTTTTACGCATCTTCGCTAGATGCTCGGCGACATGCTCTCTGACGAAGGTGCGCACGATGGAGATGTAGGCCGGAGTACACTCGGAAGCGAACTTCTTCAGGGAAAGCTCGCGAGCAGCGATTTNCTAGAATTTCGTACGGAAGAAGGCCTCGCGAAGTGCGATCCGCGATTGACTGACAGTGTGATCTCAGTCGTCGGTGAAGATGGATCAGAAGGAGGGACTTACCGCGGCATGTTTCCAAGCCCGAACGAATTCAAGGGGCTGGGCATCACCTTCCAGGCAAGCAGGATCCAAACCGTCGTCGCCATATCGGAACTGTACGAGACCCCCTGTGCCAGTGCGCACAGAAAGATCATATTGAGTCGTCAGATCCTCCAGGGCCTTCATCAAACGGCGCTGCATGTAACCTGTCTCTGCTGTCTTGACAGCGGTATCGACCAAGCCCTCACGTCCAGAGATAGCGTGGAATAGGAACTCTGTGGGGGACAGGCCAGAGTAGAAACTATTGCGAACGAATCCCTTAGACGGCGGTGACCGCGATTTCTTTGGAAAATGTGGCAAAGATCGGTCTTGGAAACCATCAGGGACACGATGTCCAGCGATAATCTGTTGGCCGACACAAGCAACCATCTGCGAGACATTGATGATGGAACCTTGAATCCGATCGACAATGAGAAACGTTTATTATGGATATGTTTCAAAATTTACCTTTTGAACCACAAGTTGCCATGATCAATGGTGCATTGTGGTGACTGAGCTCCTTCATGCAGATTTCTCCGACCTCGTCACGAACTTTCGAAAGGACCGATGAGATCATGGCTTCCAGCGTCTGTTCTTGATTACAACCCGCTTTGTTCTCCAGTTTACCCTTCTTCGCCAGAGCAATAAGATCCTGACACGCAGCATAGGCTTTCTCAACCAGTGAATCCTTCTTGCTCGAGAGGACTGGGCCAGGAATAACATCATTGATACCTAGCGAGAAACCGAAGTTCGCTGGGCAGATACGAGTTCAGTGCACTTGTTGCAAGAATGAAGTTGAAGGCAATATCGACGCACCAAGGTATCGAGCACAAAGCTTGGCAAGTCGATTCATGGCTGCAGCGGCTTCATCTGGTCCGTAGTCCCTCATGATAACACCGAAGACCGACTTCTTCTTGCCCGCTCCAACCGTCGCTTTATCCATCACTCCGCACATGATCTCGCTGTTCACGATGACAAGCCACCCATCATTCGGAGACATATCCGCTACCGGATTCATGCGACTGGAATAACATTTCGGATCCGGTTTGTGCTGTGTGTTGCATTTGGATTCCACATTGACAAAAATGTTGTACGATTTATTGGGCCGCATGAGGACGTTGAAGATTTGCTTTCCCGTCCAAAGTCGCACAGGCTTCCAAATCGTTGGGGGAGGTACATCGATCTGAAGGTCCGCGTCTGCGAAATACGAGCAAATCTGGGTGAACTGGCAACGGTCAAAGAATTGATCACGGCGGGAGAGTAGGTAGGAGGCTGTGATGAAATCCTGGATAGCAGCAATGACTGGTTCACCGTTACGTGGAGTGACCATGTTGAGCTTGACGCTCATAAGCTGTAATGCCTCTGTACGAGCCTCCTCCGTTTGTGGGACGTCTATGGTGATGTCAGCGGCGATAATCTAATTATCGTCAGGAAGACTCACGAAGATTCATCTCGTCACCATCAAAATCGGCATTGTAAGGATTGCAGACACACTCATTCAGGCGGAATGATCGCCACGGCCTGACTTTGACCTATAAATGCATGTTAAAAAACCTGAGATGCATGGTTGTAATTTCGACAACTTACACGATGGCACATAATGGACAACTATGAACATGATAAGTAAGACATCTGGGAGAATTTCGCATTCACGAACCTTGTGCAAACTAGGTTGTCTGTTGAAAAGAACGATGTCTCCGTCAATAATGTGCCGCTCAACGACATCTCCGTATCTTAGGCCATCGGCAATCGCAGTCCTATTGCCAAACTTGAGATATTTCTTGAATCCACTGCTACCGGCGGTAACGTAATTTGCCCCTGGGTGAACGTCGCAGCCATTCCGAACTGCCTTCTGCAACTTTTCGATGTTGAAGGTGGTCACGCGTTCCGGGTACGTCAGGATCTTGGCTACACGCTCTGGTACGGCAACTTCATCGATGCGCAAGTTGGGATCGGGGGAGATGACGGTTCGTCCTGAGAAATCGACACGCTTTCCTGAGAGATTGCCACGGAAGCGACCCTGTTTGCCTTTGAGACGCTGGCAGAAGCCGCGGATGGGCTTTTGGCCCATTTGTGAGGGAACACCTGGAAGCTCAGAGTTGATGTACATGGCCACAGAGAGCTGAAGGAATTCCCATTGTTCCTGAGAGAGGATAAGGTCCGCCGGAGATAAATGACATATATTTAACTACTTACCATAAACTGAGGAGTAGGCGCGCCCTTAGTCAGTCCCTGACGGATGAGTGCATTGGTGAAGACTATCTCGGTCAGCTTGACTGTTAGATCGTCTTCGTTGGATGCACCGTCCTGGGCGACTGAAGGTCGAATGCAAACTGGAGGTACGGAGATGTACTGCCAGAGATATTCCTCTGGTCTGTTAAATTCGGGACGCAGTCCGAGGAGCTCGCAATCCTACCAAGCAACGTCAGATTGTAGATGTAAATGTTTGCACTCCATTCACATACCTCATCCGATATCCGTCTAAACAAGTCCAATACCTTCAACGGGTTTAAATCCTCCTGCGCGGCCTTGTTGATGTACATACCGAGCTCCTTCTGACCCTCGACAGCAGCAGTAAAAGTCTTCTTCCACTTCTCTAGCTCATCAGCGGTCTTCTTGGCCCGAAATTTATCATGAATGATCTTGAGAGCTCCTGCTTTTTTGACAGCCCCATTAGTCGACGTGCAATACTGGCAATATACTGTTTTCCGAGCTGAAGTGTTCACGGCTTTGATGAGAGTCATTCTCTGGATATTTTCGAGGTTCGGCCGGCGAAATCGCTTCAGGTATGTACGACGATCAGGCTCGTCCAACATGACGCGTGCACAGCTCTGTGATAATGCTCAGTAACCACAAGACACCAAGTCCCGAGCCCACTCACTTTGCATATGCACTGGAGAATGCTAATGGTATGCTTGAAATAACCGATGTGGAAGACGGGTACCACAAGTTTAATATAGGCATAATGCCCGACACAGTCGACCGAGTTAAGTCCACAGGTCTCGCAGAAGGCTCCTTTGTCAGATGTTCCCTATAGTTGCACGTTCAGTCGCGCTTATTCGCAGTAAGAATGAGGAACAACGCGCCAGTCTCCTGTCGAGGACACCATCCTTCACTGGCGCTCTTTCAGCCGAGGTATAAAGATCGCGATGGGTGACCTGGAATTCCGCTAATTTGACTACATCTTGAGCAGTCAATGTGCTAAATTGAATTTGTTTTCTGGAGTAAAGCCTTAGCAGCTGGCCGGCCATCTGTTAAGATAACTGCTTACATGACCTTCGGAGCATTATGGGATACAGTATCCTTCATCGTTTCTTGCTATCGATACATGAACAAGGACAAGTTGGGTTGCAGTGCAAGAGACAAGTGCTGCATCCAAAATTCGGTCTGACCGACTCCTCGATCGGGCAGAGATCTGATCACATGCCGGCTTCCCACGGGTCGCGTCCACTTGCGCGTCGCCCTCCGCGGCGCCTGCAGCCAGGCCCTCATACTGTAACGTTCTCCATCTCTTTCTGTTCACAATGTCTCGCACGTCTTACGACAGGTTCGTTTCGTTTAGAGCTGATTCCCGATTTCGCATGACTCCCATAACTGTTTCTCAGATATTTGACCGTTTTCTCGCCGGATGGCCGTTTGTATCAAGTCGGTGCGTCTACACTACTATCCTTCGCCTTCCCAGCATTGGCAGCTGAGTTCACGATGCACAGAATATGCGTTTAAGGCGATCTCTGGCTCGGGTCACACTGCCATCTCCGTCCGAGGGAAGGATACCTCTGTCGTAGTCATTCAGAAGAAAGTGCCGGTATGTCCAATATTACTTACGATACTCCTTCGGCAACAATTAACCATCGATCCAGGACAAGCTCATCGACGCGTCGACGGTCACCCATCTATACAGTATCACGCCCACAATCGGATGTGTGGTCGCTGGTCTTGTCGGTGTGTCCTGCCTCTGTATCTTTGTATCCGTCTTGCGCTGACGCGTACAAGGCGATGCGAGGAACCAAGTCACCCGTGCGCGGATGGAGGCGGCAGACTTCCGCTATAAGTATGGCTACGAGATCACGCCAGATGCGCTCTCGCGTCGTATGGCAAATCTAAACCAGGTCTCGACGCAGCGTGCCGGTATGCGACCGTTGGGCATCTGTGCGTGTATTCTTGGGTGCTTTAGGAATCATTTGCTGAATTCGTTCCATACTTCCATCAGCCGTGATCATCATCGGTATCGACCCTGAACTTGGACCGCAAGTATTCAAGCTTGACCCTGCCGGATACTTTGTCGGTTTCCACGCCACTGCCGCCGGTCAGAAGCAGCAGGAAGCTATGAACCATCTCGAGAAGAAATGGAAGAAGCTTGACAACGGGCGTGGCGCAGATGACGCACTTCGTGCGGGTGGAACGCTGTCTCGCAACGAAGCTATCGAGGTATGCGTGACAGTTGAGCTGACTTAACTATGGCACTGATTACCTCGCGCGCAGATGGCAATTGAAGCGATCTCGACAGTGCACGCGACGGATTTCAAGGCAGGAGAACTTGAGATTGGCATCACGTCCACAAGCGAGGAAGAGTCACCCAAGACGCGAGGACAATGGCGCGTGATGGGAGAG
The DNA here is from genome assembly GCA_004681135.1 of Hericium alpestre. NCBI lineage: Eukaryota > Fungi > Basidiomycota > Agaricomycetes > Russulales > Hericiaceae > Hericium > Hericium alpestre. The sequence goes on along the minus strand of SFCI01000041.1, from coordinate 38,971 downwards.
GCGGAAGTAGAACAGCACCTGTTGGCATACGCAGAAAAGGATTAACTGTAGATTACCTGTTCACGACAATGCGCATTCATTACGTCGCACACCAACGCCAATTGTATCAATGTTATGTCTATATGACGAAAATGCAGCGGGAGCTCTAAGAAATTGACTAGTATTTCAGGAAAGGGGGATAACTACGAAGTGCAGTCATTCGCCGGGAAGTATTGGGTCTCGGATAGATACGCGAAACTAGCGATCAAGCGACGCTCCTCCACTCTATAACTCAAAGTTAGTCCATATCACGAAGAACCGAGCATTACTGGGACTCACCGCAATCGCGTCAATTTCCGACTCCTCCAGGTGTCTGATCTTTGGGTTCCAGACCCAAGCCGGTGCCTCCCAGAAATCTTCGTACACCTGATTGCCCGACCCATTTGAGCCGTTTGCAGCAGGTCCAGCGCTACTTTGCTTGACGGAGCTCTCAAATTTCCTCAGGAAGTCAGAGAACCTCTCCTTAAGCTGTGCGGGTGCAGCTGGGTGCGCGTGCTGAGGCTCCGGTGCTATTGAGAAAACGGACATGAGTCTGGTTCAGCAAGACATGCTCAGTCGGAGCGCGTACTGGTGGGCCATTTCCGCTTCCCAATGAAATGTATGAGCGGTTTATGTTGTGCAAGGCGGAGAGAGGGATGCATGGTACTGAGGAGGTTTTCGGGAGTTACCGGCCCTTGGAGATGACGGAAGGTTATTTGGGTTTGTTAGATTCAGGAGCTCTTGGACAACATGTGTCAATAACGCCCCCGAAACTCCAACCCTACGGTTTCCAGGCACTGCACTAGGGTGCTGCGGAGTAAGGCCTGGGACTTGCCCGGCTCGTTCTACGGGTCGGTGCTCGCTCTGTGCTCGCACAGAGGGGAGCTCCTATCGTGCAGATCACCACTCGACAGACATCACCCAAGCTAAATAGTCTTCATCTCAAGGTCACTCAACGTTCTCGGGCGGGCGGTGGCTAAGGGGCGTAGACTACTTGCATGTAATGCCGCATGACGCAACAGCGTCGCAAGGCAATATGGAATCCAAAAAAAAAAAAAAAAGGCCTGGGACTTTTCAAACCTCTGGGACCTAACCATCAACTCATCATGCCAAAGAATCGATGGGAAGATGAAAGAAAGTAGATGATAGAATATTAATACTAGCATTGAGTGTCTACCATTCCTCAGCGTCTTCGTCAGGATCCTTTTCCAATGGAGGCCATAACGTCGTGATCTCCTGGAAACAATCTCCTGCACTCCCAGCACTCGTCTCTCCCTCCTCCACTTTCCACAAATCAGGGCGCTTGGCTTTCAGAACCTCAATGGCTTTGAAGAAGAGCGATTCCGCTGCGACGCTGGCCGAGTCTGACGCCTCGTTGAGTGAGACAGACGATGGAGGAGTGACGAGGCATGTGGGTGTCTCCTGCGCTTGCGATGATGGTGACGACGCATTAGTCGATGTAAAAGGGTGCTGGATGTAGAATAGCGTAAAGAGCGGGTTTAGAGACGATGCATCGTCGGATGGACGCTTTGCAAGACGAAGTAAAGCGTCGAGATATGGCTTTAGTGATTCCTCAGCTGAGGCTCCTTGTGGGTCGATGATGGGCAGAGAGATATACACGATGTCTAAGAAGGGTGTCACAATGCTACTCTTTTGGAAAAGTTCGGGCCACGTACATTTGCCTTCGGGTGCCGACATACTCCCTTGCCCTGTCACGAAAGCATGCGCCGCACTATCAGACGATCCACCTTCCAATGAAGAAGGCGGGAACACAACGACAGAAGTGTCGACATGCGTCTCCTGTGTCGTATTTGACGACGATTGCTCAGTCTCGGCAGAGGGCTCGACCTCTTCCACTGGTTCAGGTATGCCGGCAGGAGGGAATGCTACAGGCTGATCAATGATCGCCACACATCTCGCGACAGAGTGGGATGGCGCGGAAGCGCTAGTCGAAGGGACGAAACTTGTTGCTCGTAATGCTTCGGGGAGAAGGTCGGGAGAAGATATCAGAATATCGGCTGTGAGAGGTTCCGGGAAATCGTTTAGATTAAATGTGTATTTGGTTGGCGAGGATTCGGAGCACTCTGGTGGGATTACAGACTGCACTTGTCGGCCAAGAATGTAGATGCCCCCGTTGACAGCCGCGACTCGACAGAAGCCTTGAGCAATTTCACCAAGGCCGCCATAATGGCCGACTAGGAATGGTGAAGTTCCGTACCGTCCGCTCGAGCGCAACGTGTCTCTGAGACGCCCAAGCGCTGGCTGAGTCGGATCTACGGGAAGGTGGTTTACTTTCAGTTTGATGATTGAATTCAATGACTATACCTGATGGCACGCCACAAAAAGCCAATGCATAAGCGATTGTTTCAGCGGTCTGCTGCTCCAGAGAGAACTTAGTCCGGAGGAATTCCACGAAAGGTATGTCCGCTTGGCCCTGGAATTCCGCTTTATCCTCAAATTCGCCAGAAGCAAACATAAGGAAGCGCATCAGCCGTCGTTTATGAACCAGACTCATATCCTTGGCTTTGAATATGTCCTCTTTGCTGCTTGGCACGCTCTTGATGCCGACGGCTGGGTCGTAGACGCCTACGCGCTCTAGTAACCTGTAGCCTCCGTATCGAGCGACTCCCGAAGCAATCAAGGAAGAGATGAGAGGACCAAGAGATGGAATTAGCGATGGCAGCAGAGACACGGAATATTCCCGTGCATGATCTGGTATCTCTTGGGAGTGTACGATCGAGGTAAATCTCTCCCTTTGGACTGCGAGGAAGGGTGTTGTGTGCTCAGTCGTGGAACGTCGATCTGCCCATTGCGCGAGCTCTTCGAGGGTCAAGCTGGCCTGGTCACCTCCATAATACGAGTTTTCATCTATATGAGCGACTCGAAAGCCCGCTTTAGAGAGAGCGCTACAAAATGTCAGAACAGTACATTTCGAGAGGTCTACTCTGGACTCACGCGGCAGTGATGGACTCGGTCAATCCTGTGCCGAGGATAACAACGTCAAAGTCGCCTTCGCCGTCCATATTCACTGGTTTGGAAATTCACGCTATGTTTCAATTACTGTTCAAAGGAAATGCTCACCGTAGATGGAGGCTCGTTGCGGGGAAGGTCCGGCGCGTGCCCTGGTCGCTGCCGAATACGGCCAATTTGCGGGCCGACAGAACTGATAGGCGCTTGTCAAATTATGTAATAACAAGTTGATCAAAATTTTGAGAGATCCAGCTTCCGACTCTGCTTTTGCGCTCTTCATCTCTTGTCTCCTACCATACTTCCACTTTTCCGCAATGGCCAAGACAGACAAGAAAACGACAAAGGTCGAGAAGAAGGGTAAGGCAGAGGCTAAGCCTGCCGCACCCGTCAAGAAAACGAAGGCAGTCGCCGACAAAAAGGCCTCCAAGCCCGCTTCTGTACCCATCTCTTCAAAAGAAATTCTCGCCAAAGCGGTCAGTGCAGCAGTACTTTTCTTTTTTCGAATACTTTTCTTACATGTGCTGCTGTCTATCTTTAGGCGAAGAAAGGTAAGGCGAAGGACGACAGTAGTGAAGAGTCGTCTGAGTCGGACTCAGAAGACAAGAAGCCCGCTCAGGTCAATGGCAAGGTAAGCACTTTTTTCCTTCATCATAACATCATAATGATTTCTTACTTCTGCCCAGACCGCAAAAGCTGCTGCTGCTAGTGATGACAGCAGCGACTCCTCGTCTGAGGACGAGAAGCCGAAGGCTGCTCAGGTGAAGGCCGCCCCCGCAAAGGCGGCGCCGTCGTCATCGGATACCAGCGACGACAGCGACTCGGACTCCGAAGAACCTCCCAAAAAGGCGGCTCCGGCCAAGGCCACCCCTGCGAAAGCTACCCCCGCCAAGGCAACGCCCGCGAAAAAAGCCGTCCCGGCCAAAAAAGCTGTCTCTAGCACCAGCGACTCTTCGGACGAGGAATCTTCGGATGAGCCCCCCAAGAAGGCTGCGAAGCCTTCTCCCGCAAAGGCAGCGGCCAAGCCTGCCAAGGTTGCGAGCAGTTCAGACGAGTCTTCAGAAGAGTCAACCTCTTCGGAGAGTGAAGAGAAGGTTGCCCCCAAGAAGGCCACCAATGGAGCGGCGAAGAAGGCGGAGACCAGCACTTCGGACGAGGACTCATCAGAGGAGTCGAGTGAGGATGTCGAGATGGCCGAGGCTTCCGCCGCCGCCAAATCTAGTTCGTACTCAGTCGCCTAAGTCGTTTTTCATCTCATTGACCATCCCTCAGGTAATAAGCGCAAGGCGGCGGACGACGCTCCCGCACCGCCGAAAAAGGTCAAGACGGCCAACGGCGATGCTACTCCTGCCGAGGCGAACGATGGTGAGGCGCCCGTCACGACTATTTTCGTCGGCCGCCTCTCGTGGAACGTCGACAACGACTGGCTCGCCTCTGAGTTCGCCGACTGCGGTGAGGTCGTCTCTGCACGTGTCCAGATGGATCGCAACACCGGCAAGTCGCGCGGATTCGGATACGTCGAGTTCACCACCCCCGAGGCTGTCGAGGCTGCGCTGAAGCAGAACGGCAAGGAGATCGACGGCCGCCCCGTCAACATCGACAAGAGCCAAGGTGTCGACAAGAGCCAGACGCGGGAGAAGCGCGCCAACGCGTTCGGCGACAAGCCGAGCGAGCCCTCGAACGTCCTCTTCGTCGGCAACCTCAGCTGGAACGCAACTGAGGATGCGCTGTGGGAGGTGTTTGCGGAGTACGGCGACGTCAAGAGCATCCGCGTGCCGACGGACCGCGAGTCGGGCCAGATCAAGGGCTTCGGCTACGTCGAGTTCACGGACATGGACGCGTCGAAGAAGGCGTTCGAGGCGATGCAGGGACAGGAGATCGCTGGTCGCAACATCAGGCTAGACTACTCTCGGCCCAGAGATGATAGCGCTGGTGGGCGCGGTGGCGGTCGCGGCGGCTTCGGTGGTCGTGGCGGTGGTCGCGGTGGCTTTGGTGGTGACCGTGGCGGCTTTGGCGGTGACCGGGTACGTTTTCTTTCTTATATCATTGTCATTGAATATGGCTCACACAATGCCCTTAGGGTGGACGCGGACGCGGTGGTTTCCGTGGACGTGGAGGTGACCGCGGACGGGGTGGTGACCGCGGCCGCGGAGGCCGTGGCGGCCGTGGTGGTCCCCGCACCGGTGGTATTGCCAACTTCGAGGGCAAGAAAATTACCTTCGATGATTGAGTAGCTTTAGCTTGACCCCGTCTCGAGACTCTTTGCTTCATGTTGTTGTGTCAGGTGTTTCATTTGATGTATACGATCTTATGCTTGCTTTTGTTTAATATTATATAGCCCCCGGCCTATGGTCGCTATCCTTACGGAAGCTAGGTATATTGCAAAACATGCTTGATTTTCCAGCGGGCTACAACAATTTCATCTAAGCAGACTGACTGAGATTATGGTAGTGGTATATATTGACATATGTAGTCGAGTGAGAAGATTCGAATAGACGGGCATATGAAATAAATAGGTAGGCATATCTCAATGGATTGCGACAGTGGGAACAGGGCTGGTGTGTCAGCGGTCGTATGGTATAAAGTGAAAAAATGAAAACATATCCTCAACCAAAATGCCCGCTCTGCACAGCTCTTCGTATGGGATTCTGGTTGGGAGGTAGGGCACCACTGCGCTCCAGCCGGTCGAATAGAACGAACAGTCGTTCGGCTTCTTGCTCCTTTTCCTCTTCCGTCATCTCGACCATAGGACGATCCTCTTGAGCGACGCCGGTAATGGGATTGATAGGGACCCCTGAAGGTGTTTCTGTAGGGACGTTGTCCCCAGGGGCTGCAGCAGGTGGTGCATTCATGATACCCTTGTTAAACAGGAAACCAGCGACATTTCCATATCCAACTTGCGAAGCCAGTGTGGTCGCTGTGAGGGGGCAATGTTAGTGGTTGAATATAATGAGGGGTTTTCGCTTACCATCCGAATTGCATATGGCAAAAAGCATTTCACCAGTCGCGTCTTTGAGCCTTGGATGGTACACGCTAGCTAGCAAACGGAGACACCTGCCGAGTAGGTCCGGGCGAGATTCGAGGGCGCTGCCGCTGCGGTCAAGATTGGCGGGTAAAATCCAGTCCTTGACGCGCATTCGCGCATTCTGGTCGGCTATGCAGGCCTTGGTGATGAGCATGACGAGAGGGCAGAACAGCTCGTCCAGAGTCCCGTCCGTTTCCTCCTGCGCGCGCTGACGGATGGTCTTGTCGTCCACGTCCGTGTTGCCGGGGAAGAAGTGGCTAAAGGACACTTCCATGAGGTCGTATGCGCGAAGAAGGGTGTCGTACGACGTGATGGCGGAGGAGGAAGGGGAAGTTGGACGAGATGAGAGAGAGCGGCGTCCGGCGGACAGCGCGTGCAGTGCCCTGCCAATCGCGCCGGATCCTCCGCCCTTCTCCTTTTCTGGGCTCGAAGGGCCGTCGCCGTGCAAGGGGCGGTTGTCGCTGGACAATACTGGCGAACCTGTGTTGGATGCAGAGCGTGGACTGCTGCGCGGCGAGCTCGGGGGCGACGGTAACCAGATCGGGCGCAAATTTGACGTGATTGGGATGGAGATGAGGGAGTGAATGATGTGGGTGAGCGGGGGTGCAAGTGGGGATGGAAATGTGGGAGGCAATGTATTGAATGCCCTGAGAAGAGGAGGCAAAATGCTGTCGACGTGGCTAGATCAGCTCACGCGCCCGTCAAGGTGCTGATCCTGCGACATACCCGTCCAACCGATCACTCCAATATTCGCCTAGCACCTTGCCTTCACCAGCGCCAAAATCAGTGACCCTGTCGCAGTCCACCAGCTGCAAACTTGTCAGCCGTGCGAACGTTTCGGAAACATGGGCATACTTGCCTTCGGATAGTGCGCTAGTAAGTTAAACGTCAACTTGAGCAGGTCAGTCATCGCTTCTCTAGCCATCTTCATGCCTCCCAGAATGCTGGTCGTAAGCGAGTCAATGCGCTGGCCAATAATCTCCACGAGATTGGGTCGTCCAGAGGTCTTATCTTCCACGATGGAGACGATAAATCGCCCGGACGTTGCTGTTGATACGGTGCACAAAAAGAGGATACGGGATGCAAGGAATATATGGTCTGGCAATGTCGATTTCTAGAATCACGAAAGCCCGAGTCAGACACGTATCAGTTGCTTAGAGTGCTCAAGGGACGTACATGCAATAGTTGGACAGTATCCTCTCCACCCTTTACCGAGTCGCTGATCCATGTTCCCCGTGCGCTCTCAATGAGAAGCATGGTGTTAGCAATACATCTTAGTGCTTCACATGAGGCATCGAAATCATCCTTGAGCGTCCGTGCTAATGATGAGAGCGTAGACATGTTCTTCGCCGACGCCATAACAGCTGCTGCAGAGGGATGTTTTCCCAACGTCTTCAGTGCAGTTAGGGCAAGCGCTGCGTCTGAAGCCAAGCCAGGCGTCAGCCGAAGGCGGAAATCTACGCGACAAGAAGTCGAACGGACCTTTGGTGGACAGTCTTCCATCGCTGGATTTGCACAGATTCAGATCGTTAAGTAGAGATACAACTAATTCTTTGCGTTCGTTGTCGTTAATGCTAAGAGGCGAAGCTGGGAACGGGAAACCGTCAACTCCGAACACGTCTATCAGTGGGACATGGAGACGTACCGTCGACGATTGATTGCAAGACTCGCGATTTCTCGCTTGTCGACGACGCCGAAGACAAGGACGTATACGTTTGCAAAACGCCTGCCATGGTTGAGATTTGGTGAACTGGTGTATGATTGTGGGCAGAATGAACCAAGGAATCGCGCCCAGTGAACGCTTGCTAGTACAGGCTGCGAGTGCCTGGAATGGAAGACCTTGTTCTCCAAGGGGATGAGATCGCAGCGAAAGAGAGTTGAAGGAATGATCAATGAAAACAAGGAGAGTAAAGAGAGGAGGTAGGATAGAGCTTCAGCGCCGCTAGTCTCAGAGAGTCATTATAAGGAGGGAGATGCAGTCGGAGTAATTTGACGGAATCGAACCCGTTGAACAAATGACAGAACGCGTCGTCAAGTCGCCACTCGGCCCGATCTCAACATCTTTCTCTGCTCATTTTTATCCAACACCCACGTTAGAAGCAAGCTTTTAGATCGCTGCACGAAAGCCGAACACCTGCTCCAAACTACTGCTTTTATTGGCATGTGTACTCTACGCAGCTTGTCGCTGAATTGTGCTGCTACCGCAAACGAGTCGCGGCTGCTTCATCCGCAATTTGTAAGACTATATCGTATGCACCACGTAACCGGAAACTGTTGCCTCCCACTTGGGCCCTAGATGGACTGGTGTACCTTTGATACAGACACGAGGCAGGCATCGGGCCATTCGCGATCATGAACGGCTTGCAAGCGGATGATGCTGATGGGCCGAGATACGATCCATCCATCTCGTTCCGCGGACCTGTCAATCCCAGATAGCGGGGCTCGTTTGATAAATATGTAGCCGGCGTCCGATCGGAATGGATGTCGTTCAGAATGGCATTGCTGGGTGAAAGACCAACGGTGCGAATCGACGTTAAGCCTCAATGTCCTCCATTCATCATGGCGGGAGACGAGGGCGCCTGAGCCTGATTGTGCGATGCGCCTGGATCTGTGCCCGTTTGATGCGTGAATTCAGCCAACTCGGGAAAGCTCTGCATCATGGCCTCATCGAGTAAAGATCGGTAAGTCTGCGAACGGGTATATTAGTGACCTCCATTAGTCGACAAGAGTCGTAACTTACTTCTATGGCGCGTATCTTGCCATTCATAAACTGATTCTCCGTAGCGGTGCGCTCGAGTCGATCTTTCGTTAAATGCATAGGGTTCCGACCATTGTCGATGTCGGCCAACACTTGCATCGGAATCATCGTCTGGATATGCTGCGACATGTCATCGATGGTTGCTAGATGACCTATTGCTTCGTTTCTGATAAAAGGCTTCAGCGTTTGACCATGTCACGGAACTGATTACGTCGCGACTCACACTCGAAGGCCCACTTGCTTTCCGACGCCAACCTTGTCCTTCTCCTTCGTAGAATCGTTGACGACGGTCGTGCCAAGATTGTACAACGCATTCGCTAGCCCAAGGAGCTCCAGTTCAAGATCACCTTGAACACCAACAGGTGGTGGAGACTGTGAAGAGCGTGGTGAATCGGGCGCAGGTGCGGCAGGAGGTCCGGTGGATATACGAGTCGGAGGCATCTGACCACCTCTATCGCTTCATCAGGGGAGCTAAATTGCATAACGAGAACAAAACATACCACTGGTAAACCTCCCTCGTTGATAAAAGCGAAGATTGATGATATCGGACCAAGGGAGGGCTCAACCGTGCACGGCTTCTGAAATTCAGGTTGACTTGAAGTGCCCAACTGACGCGTGAACTCCAGTGGCTGTGCAAACCATCACCTTGAGACTCCGCCCGGCATGATGAAACAATGGCTTTTTTGTGAGATTACTTAGACTGCTTCACCATGTTGAACTGCCCAAAACCTGTAACCTCACTTGAACCTAGCATCTCTGTACAATATGTAGTAAAGTGGATGGGATGACCAAGGATGAAATCCACGGCGCATCGGTGGCACCACAGCCACAGCATGGACTTCGACTGGAGCTGCTGCCTGGTGGTGCATGTTGATACATGGTGTCCCCTTGGGGGCTCTACCTTGAGCTCAAGCCTGCTCAGGTATCACTTTCAATCTGTGTTACTTACCCCAGGAGGATACCATGTATCAACATGCACCACCAGGCAGCAGCCCAGGTCAAAGTCCAAGAGAGCCTGTGCAGGTTGCAGTCCAGTCAGCACCCATGACACCCTCTGAGATCAGTTGTATGAATGTCTGCATGAATTAGACAAAGCAATGATGGTGTGGAATGTGCAATGAGAACAGAACACCTGCTGTGTCGGAAGGTAATGGTAGTAATGACATGAGTCCGGACGGTGTGACGAAATTAGCGGTGTCTATGCGTGATGTGCGAGCAAGAAAGCAGTTGAAAGCAATATCTGCTTCCAGTCAGTATTCCATTATACAGCTAGTAGTACTGAGTGACTCACAATTTACACAATATTAATGACCATGGGTCACCGACGTCCACACATGGCCTTATCCCGGTGACGAATTTAACGAAGTCGTGCCAGAAGGCATGGTGTCACCATCTGGCCAGAACCCATTGCCAGCTAAGATTCCTCCCCTCTCGAGCTCCGCGACGCGAAGCGAAAACATTCCGTACCCCATGCTTTCGGAAGGATCTGGCTTGAGAACCAGCTTTTTCGTCAAATACGGCAGAGGCTCGGACAGTTGGGGAGTGTTCGGGACGTTTGCTCTCATCCGAACATCTGAGTCGTCAATGGGTGTGAGTTTCTGCCGCTTCGAGGGCCGCAAATCGTCCACGGGTGTGACTTTCTGCCGCTTTGAGGACCGCAAGTCGTCGACGGGTGTGAGTTTCTGCCGTTTCGAGGGCCGCAAATCGTCGAAAGGGATGTCAACTTCGGGTTTCTCCTCGTCTACATCAGCCTGCTTTAATTGACTCCATTTGCGGGTGATTCCCTGAGATGTTGCTTGGCTCGACGTGGGACTTGCTCGTTTTCGACCAGTCGTGGGTGGTGTTATAATGGAATTTGACGAGCACTGCGCTGAATAATCTAAACTTCGAGGAGCCCGAGTGGTTGTATGCTGAAAGGGTATTGATAATGGCTTGATGACTTCCGAGAGAAGTACAACTTCATCAAGCAAGTCTGAATGTGAGGTCTCCAGATGGTCAACTAGTGATGGCATCCTCGTAAATTCCTCCAAGCTTTGACAACCTGTGTGATCCAAGTTAGAGACAAATGACCAGGTAGATTAGGATTTTGCATACATTTGATTGGACATAGAAGGAAGATACGACTCAAATGGCTTAGCTTTACGTGATCAAAGAGGGTCTCCAATGATCCATGATGGCGGCCTGAACATCGAAAAATTCCGCAGTAAAAGCTTGTCTGCTGTGCACATGTTAGTCTGGAGCCTTTGTAGCCAATCATAGCACTACCTCTTGTTGTCTCTTTCTGCAATGCAAGTATTGATGCTGAAGTCAGGAAAAGATATTTCATTCATTCTCAGCTTAGTGCAGACATCCTAATTCGCGATTCGCGGACGAAAAATACACATACCTGTCGAAGCGTACTCCAGCTGTTCAAGACCAAGGAGCAGTTTTCCCAGTCGCATTTGACAGGTCGCAGAACCTGCTGCGCGAGCTCTATGTACTTGTCTCTTGTAAGCTTGACAGCTTGCGGATGCATAGGGTTGACAGAGAGCGATGGACATCTACAGAGGATACATGGCCGCGTCCGCGTCGACGTCGACAAAGCCGTGTCGCGGCTTGCACTCGCGTCGCGCAAAGCAATTAGGTATCGTGCGAAAGTTCCTTGAACCCACAAGAAGACCTCTCATTAGAGTCCCTCAACACTTTCATTCTTCAGTCAGACTCATCACGACAATATCTACGTATTTCGGCTACGAATCACCCAATTACGCCGACGAATAGCATCGGTCTTCTGGCTTATTTGAATTTGTAGTACTCAATACAGAGTAGCGATGGGTCCAACCAACTTTTGATACCACTAAGCTTCTTGCACTAGTAGTAGTGAACTAGACCCGGCCATAGACATCACTTTTCCGCTGGTCCCGTACCCTCAGCTCCTGCGCGAAGGTTAGTTAGAAAGTCTTGTAGACGACGGCGGAGCTTCTTCGCGAGCTCGTCGTCATCTGCTGACGGATGTGGCTTCGCAAAGCGTGAGCGATGCTTAGGGCATGTCTGTGGTCAAGACGCGATGAATGCACTTACCAACTGATCCAGAAGATACTTCATTTATATATTCGAGATCAATGGCAAGGTCCAAGGAATATCAGAGAGGAGTATTGTCAACATTTACCTCGGCTTCATCTATGGTCTATGTTGACAAGCTGTTATCTCTCCTTACTACAGTTGTTGTGACCTTCATGTATACTCACTAAGACAATCGGCCCCCTGTGTGCGGATTCAGCTCAGCACCAGAAAATGCGTATCACGACTAACCTATTCATGATTTGCGCTGAAATTTCGGGATGCTCTCCTAAGGTGAACGGGGTTTTAGTCGAAGGTGTCGACGTCTGGCCAATCAGCGGCAACTGCTTGGTGGGATCGATCCGACAACCAACCGACAACGTCATAGTTATGCCCGGGCCGCACGATCCGTCTTCTACTTACCCGTATTGACTGGGAGGACTCTCAAGATTTCAACTCTCGACGCCACGATCCCAGTAAGTATTGTTTGTGATCCTGATCGTGGTCGGGCTGTGTAGCGGTATGTATAGGAAGATGAGTTCCTGAACGTTGCCAGGTCATCCGTGTGCACCTTCCTCCCTTCACCTTCAGCAGCCTCTGTCAGGCCCCCCACCGGTCCCTTCCCACCTTCGCAGTGCCTTGGGCTCATAGCGATTTCCACATCACCAGGCCACTGGGTACTATGTCCGCCCCCGTCTTCAGAATCTCGCCCACCGTCCAGCAATATGACTGGGGAAAACCTGGAGCCTCTTCGAAGGTTGCCCAACTTGCAAGGGCTGCAGGCATACCCAATCTGTCCATCGACGACAATGCCCCGTATGCTGAGGTATGCTTTACCTTCGGCGTATCGAACTTTCGTTATTTAACTTGTACCATAGTTATGGATGGGTACTCATCCAAAGTCGCCGTCACGTATTCCTACCTTGAACGATCAGACTCTTCAACATTACCTCGCTGCACACCCCGAGTTCCTGGGAGACGACGTAATTAAGAAGTTCGATGCTGGCAATGGGAACCTCCCATTCCTTCTCAAGATCCTGGCGATCCAGAAGGCCCTCAGTATTCAGAGCCATCCGGACAAGGCGACGGCTGAGAAGCTTTACGCAGAGCAGCCCGATATATACAAAGGTACGCTCGCCATGACTTTGGAAAATATTCTCCTCCTAAGTGTTTTCGAAGATCCCAATCACAAGCCCGAGATGGCCGTCGCATTAACGGCCTTCACCGGACTATGCGGTTTTCTGCCTCTTCCGAATATCGCCAAATTCCTCTCCTTCACGCCAGAATTTGCGGCCTTGATACCATCAGATATCGCGAAGCGATTCCTGTCTGTGGTGGAGAAAAGCCCTGAAGATCCAGCTGTGAAGATCGCGTTGCGAGATGTGTTTTCAGCTGTCATGACTGCTCCGGAAGCCGAATTCAAGTCTCAGTTAGCCGCTCTGGTCAAGAGGTACGAAGTTGGGGGCGAGCATGCCGAAGAGAGGATTGTCAAGCCGCTCGTGCTCACGCTCCAGAGCCAGTTCCCAGGAGATATCGGGATATTCTGCGCATTCTTGCTAAATTATATCGAGCTCAAACCCGGAGAAGCCATATTCCTCGGTGCTGGCGAGCCGCACGCGTATATTTCTGGAGGTGGGTCGCATCGCTTTGTCGGTTTGTTCAGATGATGAACGCCAGGTTTCAGATATCGTCGAGTGCATGGCGAATTCTGATAATGTCATCCGGGCGGGGTTGACACCCAAACTGCGCGACGTGCCGAACCTTACTTCTACTCTGACATACATTCCGGCGCCAAGCACCAAACATTATGTCCAACCTGCCCCATTCTCGCGTGCCTCTTCGGGACAGTATACTATCCTCTACGACCCACCAATCCCAGAGTTCTCTGTCCTCCAAACCAAGCTTCCAAAGGGCAAGCGAGAGCAGCACAAGGCCATCAAGGGGCCGAGTATCGCAGTTGTGACTGCAGGGAAGGGAGTGGTGACCTGGGGAGGAGATGCGAAAGGAGAGTTGGAGATTGCAGAGGGGAATGTCTTCTTCATTGCTGCAGGAGCAGATGTAGAACTCACTGCGAAGGGAGTTACGCTGGTTCTGTACCGGGCTTTTGTTGACGCTTGATGCTAAATATCGGACGCCACAGTGGTGTACGTTAGAAATTAGCAGAAGTTTTTGTAGAGTTACTTGTTCAACTCGTTCCGTTTGGCGGTAGCATATATGGGACTGCAGCGCCTACCAGATGGGTCTGAAAATTGTTCGAAGTGCTTTCTATAAGATACAATTGATACATCGGTGAGCTTGTGGGATTCAGCATTAACCCATCACGCTTTTCATGGCGACAGAGCTGGATACAACTCTATCAATCACCTCCCGCTCTCGCATTATGTCCTTTCCCGCGTCCTTTAAACACGGCTCGGAGTTCAGCTTGTGGTACTGAATATGGGGCTCGAGTCAGTGATTTTGTCATGGGAGTTCAGGAAAAAAATGAGTTACCTTTTTGATCGCCGACCAATCGGTCAGGGAGGCAAGATTATCGAGAGGCGAAATGGTGCCATCCGCGACAGCCCGCATCTTCTGCTCGACTTCTGCAACTTCTGGAGAAGCTACCCGGACGACGATTAAAGATGTACTCGTGTCAGAGACACCATATCGACGAATTGCTTCTGAGATCTATCAAGACGATGAGCAGGAGTCCTGTCGCGGTTCGATGAGCTTACATTATTGCTTGGATTGAGAGCCCATAAGATCTCGGAGTGAACGGTCTCGTGCGAAGCAAGCCCTGCACCTCAGCCAGAATGGCTTGATAAATGGCTGTTTGCAAGTGAAGTCTGCTTGTAATCTAGAAGACATGGGTTTGGTATAGGGTAATCTTGCATCTACTGTTTCTCGTGGACGTCTTACCAGGCGAGCATCAATGAAGGCAAAGTTTACCGCTTCGCGTGCCGCATCGCCACTGGGCCCTTTTAGTATGCTGGCTCGTACAATGCTTGCACGCACATCCTTTGCATTTTTGAGGTCTGTGAACAGAGCAACGTGCACAACTGAAGACGATGGTGGGAAGTGGGGATAAGCGTATGTTTCCATGATGGGTTTTCCCACGACTGCACGATCCATACTTGACTGATGTGGTGACGCGGTCGTCTGAACATTGAACTGGCTACCTTCCTTCGCTTTTCTGCACTATCACCGTTACCCATAAATTTGTAGCTCGCGAGTGCGCACCGCAACCATGAGGCTATGGCCGTCGACTTACTTGAGGCGTGCTCCTTACATTGCCTGGCTGGCTCTTGCCGCGCTTGCTGTGCCAGTAGAGTCGGAAGCGTCGAATCTGACGCCTGACAATTTCAAGGACACAGTCTCAGAGGGCTATTGGTGCATGTCAACTCTTTCAGCCGACCCGGCGGGTCCAGCATATACTCATTGCAGAGCTTTGGTCGCCAGGTTTATAGAACACTTCTCGCCCTGGTGCGGACACTGCCGCGCTTTCGCGCCCCTTTGGAACGAGCTCGTTGCAGACTATGAAGGATCCTCGGTACATCTCGCGGGAGTAAACTGTGCTGTACACGGAGGTTCGTTATTCAACCCAAGGCGTCCATAACTGTCCCCATTGGTCTAATATTTGCTTTGCAGACCTTTGCACAGAAAACGGCGTACAAGGTTACCCTCAGCTCAACCTATACCACGATGGAAAACTATTGGAACAGTTCAAGGGGATCCGGGATCGGGAACGCATTACTAAATTCATCACAAAGCATACCTCATTCACTTTGCCCTCCATCTCCTCCGCGCCCGCTGCATCACCCATCACGTCCACCACAGCCCAAGAGGCAGTCTCCACTGAGCCTGAACCATTGGCAGATATCAATCCGAATGGAGAAGTGTTGAAATTGACATCAGCGACATTTCCGACAGCTGCAGCAGAAGGCACCTTGTTTGTCAAATTTTTCGCGCCATGGTATGTGTAGTATTATCCGGCCTTGTGTAATCATTTATCTTTTCAAAATGATGTAGGTGCGGTCACTGCAAGAAGCTTGCCCCGATTTGGACCCAACTTGCTAAGCAACTGCAGAATAAAGTGACTGTGGCCGAGGTCGACTGCGAAGAACACAAGGCATTGTGCAAGGTGCAGGGAATCACTGGATTCCCAATGCTATTCTTCTACACAACTGGGGATTCGAAGACAGAATATACAGGGAGCAGGAAACTAGAGGCAATGAAGAAGTGGGTAGAGAATGCTGTCAAGCCGTGAGTCTACTCGTATACTACTTATTGCTCGTGTCCCTCATGAAGATTTTAGGAGCATCCAAGAGCTGGGATCTACAGATCTGGAATCCGTCGTGCGAGAAAATCCCGTTGTCTATCTCTTCATGCACCAGCCAGGAGATTCCAATCTACTGGTACGCCGCCTTCAGTGGCCAGTCCGTTAGGTCTTAATATTAATTGCTCATATGCAGAGCGGCTTGAGTCGAGCGGCGCGCCCTCTTCTGGGAAGTCCACGTATATTTACGACTACCTCAACGTCGATTTTGTCGCTTCCTCCGTCGAATTCACCTGTTCTTGTCGCGTTGAAGGACAATGTTTGGCACCTACCGAGTTCCACACTTCACTTTTCAGCAGAGACGTCTCAGGCAGAACTCAGTCAATGGCTTTTTGATAACAGACTACCCTCCGCCTTGGAACTTAGCGACGGCACGTTCCAGGAAGTCATGAATGCTCCTAATCGACCTCTAGTTGTGTTGACAGCTGTTCCAGCTGAAGGATCCAAGCGTGACAGTCTGATTAAGGACATACGGAGCATTGCGCTGGCCTGGCGCCATCGGGGAAAGACTGGGCACGAACGACCCGTTGTATTCGTATGGATGGACGCAGATCGGTGGTCGAAGTGGTTGAAGAACATGTACGGGCTTGATGGAAGCGGGCAAGTCGTCATCGCTGATCACGGTGTAAGTAAATATTTCTGTCGTAGATTTTACATTACTGACCCTGTGAGTGCAGAAATTGTTGTACTATGACACGGAACCGTCAGGGCAGAAGGTAGAACTCCGGTCGGAAAGCATCTTTCCAGCTCTGGAAAGCGCTTTCATGGGCAAAGGTGCCAAGCATTCCGAAAATGTAGCTGAGCGCATGGCAAGAGTACGTCTTCCTTCTTTCGAGTCGATCGACAATTGTTGACCAGTGGGATTCAGTACCTGAACGCGAAGATGATTTCGTTGGAGGCATGGATAACGACGCACAAAATGACGACTGCCATGATCCTTATTCTGGGAATCATTGGCGCCTTCTTGGGTGTGAGGAGGCTCCTCGCTGACGATGACGCGGCCTATTACAACCATGCCAATGGGAAGCAGGGCCGCCTAGACTAGTATCACTTGCCATGTATTCATAATTTATTGCCCATGTTTTATATTCGCTGGCTTCATTACTTTCATTTGCTGCTTTGCACCGACATTAATCTTCGTAAGCTTTCTGAGCCACGACATAGTTGATGATGCGGACAAAGCGGCAAACAGTCGTCGTTCATAGACATAGAGGCTACAAAAGGGGAGTATGAACTAGAGGGAAAGCGAGCGAATTATGGAATCCAAGCTCTCAATCACTCTGATTTATTCAGGAGACACGCCCAGCTGAATAAATCCCGAGAGGTCGGCCGACAACTCACAAGCACTGTGCACGCATTCAGATCTGGAGATACCATGAAATATGACTGAGCATACCTGTGAGTAATAAGGCCCAGAGCTTTGGCACGTTGAGCCGGAGGCGCAAACCGTTGGACCCGCCCAACCTTGGCCTCCACATTGTCCGTACATTGTCTGAGTCGCACCAGCTGCCGTTGAGGTGGGTGTTCCGGCGGAGCTACTGCCAGGGGCGCTGGTGGGTGGGCTCCCTCCGGCCGAGGTAGTGGGAGAGCTGGGAGGAGGGGCACTTGCAGATCCAGCAGGTGCTGTGGGAACAGTCGATGGCTGATCCGCCGTGTTCCAGGTCGCGGTTGTGGGCCAGGGTGTGTTGGCGACGGCAGGAGAAGTGGTCGCATAGGGAGTAGGTCCAGGAACTAAACGAAGCATATTCAGAAATGTATGAGACAGATGTCTAGAATTGCGCTTACTAGTGTAAGCAGTCAAAGACTGATAGATGTTAATCAAGATACCGGGGTCCTGAGCTGTGGACGGGGTATAAGATACGAAAGTCTATAACGGACGGACTACTTACCTCCGTAGGCACCAGGAATCTCAACAGTAGGTGGGTCTGCTGTTCCGGAGCCGCCGACGTTGACTTGGAAGCATGACATATAGAACCTGGTGTGCGCATGTTAAGTTCGAGTGGATGTCATAAATATATGTGTACTAACTGGGCACCACCGACAGAGCTTGCAACGTGAAGGGCAATGACTTCCGCCCTCAAAAGGTACTGGCCGGGGGCGACATCTGGGATTGTGAAAGTGTAATGACCGCAGTTGTCCTTCGGTAATTTCAGCGACACTGTTCTTCATTATGACATGAGACAAGACTTACATTCAAAACTTCCGTTGCCCAGTAATCCGGGTTGTCAGACGGCAGCCCCATTTCATTTATTTTGAACCAGGAGGCATCTGATCCGACAGCGGTAGTGGCATCGGATACTTTGGCCATGTAGATCTAAAAAACACTTTTCAGTGCTACGCTCGCATTGAAATGTGTGGGACAAAAATCACGTTGATTGGGCCATAATGGTCTCCCCCGATTGCCTCGTTTGCGCAGCTGCGGTCACCTGGCTGCTGGTGCATCTCAACCGTGACACTGTCACCGGCTTGAACAAAGACTCAAGTTCAGCTTCCTGTATTTTTGACAGTATAAACTGCTCAGAGGACGTACGTTGGATCGAGCAAAGCCCTCCAGACGGCGCCGAACCTGCGTTACATGCGAGATCCTAGAATTGATGAGCAGGACGTCAAATGGGCAGGGAGAAGTAGCAGAAGCCACGAACGGTAGTGGTGACCGAAGTTACCGGAGAGTTGCTCGCAGGAAGGCGCACGCAGAAGTTGCCTTGATCCACGCCATTCACCCACATTTCTTGGAAGGTGGCATGGGCCGAGGCGGATACCGCTAGCGACGCCGCAAGTAAGATAGCCTTGGTGAACATGTTGCAAGCAGAAGCTTGTAAAGCGCAAGAAGGGCTAATTGAACTTGGTGTGCTGAGATATACCAAGCATCCGACTTATATACTATTCCATGGATAAATACTGTCCAGCTTCGCCGAGAGCGTGTCGGGCACACAGCGTCACATCCGTAAATTCTCCAGATATATGCCATAATCAGTCAAGCTATACGCCGTGAACAAGACATATCACTGAAACAGCGTGTTTAGCGCGACCCGAAGCGAGGATTTACCGTGGCGGCTGGCTGTGGAACTCACCCGGTCGCTGACTTGCCGTTGAACATCCGAAATCTTGACGGGACCAACACAAGCACGGAGATTTTGACTCCATACAGTGGGCAAGCGCGAAGGTACGGGCGGAATGTCGGCTCGACCAGTTGATCTTGTGATAAGAAGCCTCAATACTCCTGACATATGATAGAAGAGAACAGACTACAGCCTACTACAGCCGTTTGCTGAACCCCAGTGAAAACACCGTCACTTGGTAGCGAGCCTGAGCGACTCCTGACGAATGTCCAATTAACCGCGTACATGGCAGCGATTGAGGTCGGACGGTCACGAAGGTCAAGCGAGTTCATTAGATAATGATGTCGAAAATCGCACAAGAATAAACATACAGCTTGCTCCGTCTTCAGTCGCATGGTGTCGAATGAGGTCGATCCTCGCACATCACAGACCTGTTAGCTTTTCTCTTCGTCTACTTCAACTTGAAGAATGTCTCGATATCTTCTGCATCGTGAGAACATTTTTCGCTTGGCATACAGTAGGTGCCAGCAGGCCGACTTGTCCGTTTGGCTTTCTCTCTCCACCCACCTCTTGCCCTTCCATACCGCTGCCTGCATCGTACCACAGCATGCACCCCGAGAAGCATCACGAAGTATGGGTGTTGCTCATGCGGAGCCATTCGTCGTGCTCCATGACGAGTCGGCGCTCTGAGATGTGCAGCAGCCGGCGAGTAAAGTCGATGTCGTCGTCGAATGCCACGTCAAGCAGGTGGACGACATTTTTACAGATCCTATACGATCGGGAGATGGGTAGTGCCCTCGTATAGAGGGTTGCTGGCGCAGAGTTGGATCGTAAGTACATCTTCCTTCCTTCCCTTTTTCCTTCCTCATGCAGCCGCAGTGCGAATCGCCCGCCGCACCTGGCTCCGCAACCCCCATCGCAACCCCATGGCAGCTGCGGTTGCAGCAACCGAGGCGATTCGAGCGGCGGCGACACGAACCAGCTCCAAACCCGTAGCATATGTATGGTAAACTAACCGCTCCAGAAAGTCAAGCAAATAATATTACTGGCCACCTCGTTAACCCGCTAACCGCTCCTGCCCTGCAGATGGAGGGCCCCACACAACTAAACCCACATTTGTTAGGCCCCCAAACTCACGTCAAAGGCCCCTCCCGCCTTCTCCATCTCACCTCCACTTCTCCTTACCTACCATCCCGTGAACAAACGTTCCGGCCCCCGCTTGCCCGTCCCCGCATCCTGCGATGTCCGCTGCCGCAACGCGAAGCTCCCGCATGTCCATTCCTCTCAAGTAAGATACATAGTCTTGTTTATGTAGCACTGTAGATAGTTTGCAATGAAATTGATTTTATGAATTCCTCACAATGCGATATCATGCGATGTCATTCGACGGCAGAAGACCGCTTAGTGCGGGTGTCATCAGAATATGTCGCATCGCATCGCATGAGGTCGGACACAAAAGTAACGCTTGCCGCGGCTCGCCAGGATGCGAGCTCATGAGAGTTTTGTATCAAAATCCTACATGAGAACGGCCCTCCTCGCACGGCGTGGCATATCCCTCGCTCCCTCGCTCCCATCCGTCCCCAAGTGAGAGTCTTTTCACTGGGGCTGAACGATAGGCCCCGCAGTGGCCCCGCTCACGGAAATTATTCATGGAGACCGTGGTTTACCGAAGACGTCAGTTCCATCAGCCGTGTCCTGCCGCAGCCACAATCCGCACGATTTGGCGACAATATGGCGAGCGGCAACAAAAATCCGGGTGGCATGCCCCTTCGAAATCTGGATGCCGTCGTGCTCCGCTTTGTTGGACTATTTGACATAACTTCCCGGGGCGCCTATCGTTCAGCGCTCAGCAAACGGCCGTAAAAACGTAATCATCTGTGTCGGGGTAGCACGAGAATCAGAAAGAGCATGTTGCCTCAGAGTCATACTATCCACCTGCGGAGCTAGTTCCGGATCTTTGCCCATCAACGAATTTGTCGCAGTGTACCGCGAATGAAGACTGCGTCCAGAAATGCACCAGACTCTGCGATATATATTGTGAGAGATCCTAGGAATCCGGATCATCTAATGAAAGCTGTCGTAAGATGCTCGTAATCAGTTTTAATATACACAGTTAGCAGTCTACTATAAGATACATTTTAGTTGCGCTTGGCTGAATGTGTAGATAGAAGTCAATAAGCAAAAAACTAAGGTATACTGCGTTGTCCGAAGCCAGCGGAAACGTGGGACGAGAGGCACCTACGTCATGCGCTATGCTGCTCTAAGGGCTGCCAGCACCCGACGATGACGGCTCTGATGGCCATGGAGAAACGGAGTCGTCCAGCATGATCCCACTTATTCGATTGTAGATTGACTCTGGATAGTGCCTATGGAAGAAGACAATTAGTATCCGACACTATAGGCGCGAACAGAAATACACACCTTGCCAACACGCGCTCGAGTAAGGCAACGGCTTGCTCACGATTGCCATTGCCTAGTTCAGCACGGACCATTGCTTCCCACGTAGATGGCTAGATAGTAGGTGTTCGAACGTTCAGAATCGGCTATAATCGAAGAGTTCAAGGATACATACCTCACGGTAAATCGGGGCATTTGGAGAAACTGAAGAGGCAGATGACGAAAGGTCATGAGGGGCATGATTGTTCGGAGCCGCTACGCCAACTGGTGGATCCACCAAACCCTCGAATACATCTCGCGCCTTCTCAATATCTCCCGCGGCAGCGTATCCTCGGATGAGAAGATTCGCGATGTAGGCCGTCATGTGCACGCCGCTCTTCTGCAGGCGCTCGATGTATTGGGGAATGAGGTCTGTCCGGCGAAGCGTCACCAGAACATTGATCATGGCCTCGTAGGTGACGGCATCCGGAAGGGGATGAGAATGGGTAGCAGTGACGGTCGACGGATGGCTGAAGATCGATTCAAAGACGGCAGCCGCCTTTTCAAGGTTCTTGGCTACACATCCATAGGCGTTGATCATGGCCGCCCAATGAGACCCCTGCACTGGAATGTTCCTGTTCTTGACAAGCTCCGCAAATGTCGACTCGACGGCGTTGAAGTCAACTGGCTCGATGCACCCGTGGGCGTCAATGAGGAGCTAACGTAACATCATCAGCATAAAGGAAAAGATCACTTTGGGACAATTCAAGTGTACCTTGTAAGTATGCGCGGTGGGCTTGATTCCGGCGCGTCGCATCGCGCTGTAATAATGCAGAACCCTCGGGCGGTTGGGTTTCGTCTGCACGTAGAACTGCATCATGGTGTTGTAAGGTGGTACGCGCGGCTTGAAATTGGGCTGCGAAGCCATCTCCTCGAACAGCGTCTCCGCAGACTGACTGTCTCCGACACGGCAGCAGGCAGCTATGACAGCACCGTAGGTGACAGACGATGGGCGAATACCCTCAGCCTGCATGCGGTGGAAAAGGTCAATAGCGAAGTCCGCCTTCCGGGCCTTCGCCAGCTTCGAGATCGCCGTGTTGTACAAATAAATATTGGGCTTGACGCCCCGCATCTGGGATTCCTCGAAATAGAACATCGCGCGAGCGGTATCATCCGTGGTCTCCTTGATGCACTGAATCAAACCACCGTACGCATCGGCCGTGAGGTTAGCACCGCTCTCGAGAAGCCGCACGCGATGAATGTCTGCGCAAACGCCGTCACCCGCGTGAGCGAGGGCGATGACCATCGCGTTCTCGACCTCGGCCCAGCCTGCAGTCTGGACCGCCTTGTCGTACTCCAAGGATGCCAACACGGCCTGCGCCCCCTCATAAACGGTGAAAACCTTCTCCATTTCCTTCATGCGCCCTAAGCTCTCGATCAGACGTGAGATCACGTCCGGGGATGGATAGAGACCAAGTTGGGATCCAGAGATGAACCGAGAGTAAGCTTCGAGAGGAGAGCGTGGGTCGTTGAACATGTTGTAGTTGTCGACAAACCGGCCGTGGTACTCGTCGATTTGCACATTGCCAGTTGGAGACGTTTCTACAGCAGCACTGTCGGTGCCTGCAACGTCGGACTCGACTTCTGGGGGAACAATGGCCTGTCGGCTGAGTAGAGTCTCGAACGAAGGGCCGAGCGAAGATAGGATCTGCGTAGTCTCCTCTAAGCCCTTGACGTCGAGAACAGAGCGTACCAAGCCGTCGACGACGTGAATCGAAAGATTGCTGGGATCAATGCGGAAATGAGCGAGATCGGCCAAAAATGTCTCGCTGCGTTCCGCACTTGCGAGCTGCGGAAGATCTGCCAAGACACCGTGCAGGTTGACAATATATCCCAATGTGTGCCATTCCGGTGTTGTAAGGTTCCCCAGCGTGCCACGCTCCTTAGCCTGGTCGTAAGAAGTAAGGCAGGAGTGTATCAAGGGCATCGTAAACTCAAGTCCATGGGATAGCCATATCTGTGCAAGCCGTAAAGAGCTGCCCAACGGCAGAGAACGAGGGACACCGTTGTCGAGCAAGAGCGCGTCAGAAAGTACCTGGACGAGCTCTGGTATTTCTGCCAGTGTAGCATATTGCCGAGACGTGTCCGACTGCTTCGAGTACTCCGGGATTTGCTCAATGAGTCCGAGAGCCTTGTCAGACCGTCCATTTGCAGCGTATAACCCGACCAATTTGGCAATTGCATTGTAGCCATCGATATCCTTCAGAAGGTCGTCCCAGGATGAACGATGACCGAGAACCTTGGAAAGCCAATTCAATTTCTCAGTCACTTTAGCGCTGTCGAGGTGAGCATTTTCCAGATAACGGATATTGGCCTGGAACACGACCACGCGCAGGCGTCGATCGAACTTGAACCCGTCCTTCACAGCGACCTTGCTCATGAGTAAGAAAACACGGTTCATATCATTGACCATACCAGCATCGGCGAGGGCCATGAGGACGGTACTGAACGCTTGGCGATCCGGATGAGGAGGTGTGATGGTAGGAAGCCATGGATCCTCGACGAATACACCTTGGTCAGCCATACGTTCAAGCCATGAGAGCGCTGTCACCATATCGCCATTCCGAATGAAGCCTTCGATGATTACGCGGTACGTAGTCAAGGCGGGTGCAGGAACATCCTGTGGTCCAAAGAGTTCGCCGCTAGGGGTGTCCAACATCCTCTCCAGTAGACCAAGGGCGCTTGTCGAATTCCCGGCATTGACGTAGGCCTCAATCATGCGATCCCAAACCTGAATATGCCCAATCCTTCCACGATCAGCATCGCGTGGCCAGCGAACCTTGCCCAATTGAGACACTCGTTGGAATTCGTCAAATACCACAGTTGCACCCTCAACATCGCCAGCGCTGGAATATGCCCAAATCAAGTTTCCATAGATCGGGGCTGGGATGTCGGACTCGCCAAACCGTTTCTCGAAGTCTGCAAACACGCGAATGGCAGAGTCGACGTCCTTATGAAGGGCGCACGACCGTAGAAGAGCCATATAATATGCCACGTGAAGAGGTGCATGTTGGAGTGAAGTAGCAGCATAGAACAATGACATAGCCGAGGCGAAATTGTTCTCTGCCTGAAGCGCGGCAATGCGCTGCTCGTCCGCGAATGTGTCCGGGGAATCGGTGACACCGAGGGTCCTGCGTTGGTCGATGCTACGACGGATAATATTGATCCGACTATGGACTTCCGCGTCACGATCGACGAGTACGTCGATGAGAACGCCGTATGTCCGTATGTTCGGAATCAAGGATCGCTTGACCATCGTGTTGTACGCGCTGAGCACCTCCGATACCGGCTCTCCAGCGGATCGAATCGCAGTTAACGCCTCGAGTGCCATATTCCAGTTAGCGATATTGGCCTTCTGCTCAGTGCTCTGCAGTTTGGCGAGCGCAGCGCGAACAAGCCCGGGGTCTCGCCGATCGCGCGCATGCTTCAATTCATTGAACAACTGCAGAGTATACGAATCGTCCGCATCGGTTTGATCCTTGATCGACGAGGGCTCCGGTGGAAGAACACTCTGGGGTGCGCCAGGATCGGATGAGCCAAACGACGGATGAACGGGGGCGGAGGGAGCAGTGAAGACATCGTTAGGAACGGGTTCGCCTGAACTAGACAATGAAACCGAAGAGGACGTGGAGTTTCTACGCGTCAAACGAGGCTTGCCAGCAACGCGAGTGTCCGCTGATGAGTCCTTGGCAGCTTCGAGAAGGTGAGACGCGGCGAATGCATGACGAGAGCGCGCATAGAGTCGTATGGCTTCAAGGACACGAACATTATCTCTGGAATCAGGACGGCCGTGGGCGCCAACAGATAGACTATGGCTGCGATTGCGGGGCTTCTTGGTTGAACGTAAGGTGTAAAGCGTCGGAATAGATTCATCATCATCCGTCTCGTTCGCGTCCGCGTCCGCCGAAGAAGCGTTCGCCTGAGTGATGGCGCGACCAGGACCCTAGGGAATATGATGCACGTCAGGAATGTGGAAAATGACAGCCGTATCAAAAGAAAGGCTCACCGTGTAACCAGAGTAAAAGCGACTACCAGTGTGGTATTTGGCACCTCCGGCGCCAGTATGACCACTGCCCCAACTCGACGAGCCGGTAGCATTCCAGCCGTTCAGACCCGTGGATGCCGATTGCGTACCAGATGACTGTAAACCGAGGACATTGCGAAGAGTTTGGCCAGCCTGGGATTGGGCTGCCGCCGCCGCACGGGCGGTGTGGTGGATTATATGATTGGCTACCTGAGGTAGCATGCTAGTCGCGTGTGGTCAGGAGCCGCAAAAGCTCGACCGAGGATGTAAGGGCAGTGTAGACGTGCCCAAGGGCGTTGGAAAGGAAAGGCGAGGAGTCGTGAAGTGGAACGATATGTGCGAACAGGAGGAAGGGACGCCGAAGTGATTCGTGTCCCAAGGCATCGCGTATCTACAAAACTTTACGCGCTTCGGTCCTTTCCGCTCCGACCTCTTCCGCACAACGTGACATCTCACTAATATCCACGTGCCCACGCGCATGGCACGTGCTATCGCGCACCCGTGCTCTTCGCGACTTGCTGACTCTGAGTTGCTACTGAAGTACTGGTACTGAGGCCTCGATCTCTCGCGTGCGATGGTCCGACAAGGAGAAAACCAACGCGTCATTTTGCTTGGTAAAGTAGTCCGATCAAGCTGCTATTCTCCACTCCATGGATAGCACATCGCTCCGCAGAAACGTACTTGTCTCTCCGTCCTCTACACCCATCTCTGTCTCCAGGCCACCAAACGCAATCTCACGGCGATTAAGACACCGCACTACTACCTCGGTTTCGTCCAAACTCTGAACGTGAGCCAAAGAAAGCACCATTTCTGGCGTTAGCGTTACTGGATGAATTCCGAGTTGCTGCGCCATACAATTTAGCTCAGTATATTGAATGCAAAAACTGGCGGGGCCTCACCTTCCACCCCACAAGAGTGCCTGGCACTAGTGATGCCGTTTCGGTTACCTTGGGATATGTGTCCCACCTGCTGTCGATGTCTGCCCAATTGATTGCGCTGCCCGAGTCTCGCGTGTCTTGATATTCTCCCCCCTTATGAATATCTGAAGATGCAGTGTCCAACATAGTAATTGGAACAGCCTTTCTCCTTCCCTTTCTCTGTGGCCAGAGATCTGCCTCGACATCAACACTGGTAACAAGTATGTTTGGAGGAAGAAGACCCATTTCCTGCTTCTGGGACGGTGGAATAAGAAGAGGAAACCCATTGGGCTTGGGTGGGGATCCGGAATTTTCAGCCTGGGGATGTAATGGGGGCGTAGAAAGCTGCGGGGAGGCCACGCCAGAGTCGGTAATGTCATCGAAAACGATGCGTTGCGGCACCTGCCCAGCCATGGCACGCTTGAACCCTCTTCGTTTATTCTTATTCGATAAAGACATCATCGCGATCGCTGGCTCCGACGAATAAGTATCTGGTGCTGATTGTACAGCCCCAGAGCCAAGGGGAATAGCGTTTTCAGAGGACGCGACAGCGGAGATGGGATTCGGAGCAGTGTCACTCTCGTATTGGCGTTTTTTGCGACGACGAAGATTGCGGTTCTTCGTACCGGGTTTTCCTTGGCCGGGAGGGACAAGTGGTCTGTCGTACGGATGAGAATACAATTCAAAGAATTTGGTGTCTGAAACGTACGGATGTTGGGTAGGGATCGGGCGTTGCGATACGACGGCCGACACGGACTGCTTATTTGACGAGATTTTAGGAAGACCAGAAGGCACCTGATCCGGAGCTGAATCCGAGCTTGAGTCTGAATCAGAATCTGATTCTGAGGTGGAATCGGACGAGTCTGACGACGACGACTCTTCGGATGAGACTTCGCTGGAAGATGTCGAGGAGACAGCAGTTTTGTTAGATTTTGTTCGGAGGCCTCTGTCCGTGCTTCTCACGGGAGAGTCCTGCGCCAGAGGTTTCAATTTCTTCCGGGGAGAGTCAGGTCCAGGAGCCGCCTTGCGTTTGCTGACATTAAGTCTTGTTCGTATACTGTACGCCAGTCAGTCAGGCTGTGTGGTACACTGGTATGAATCCAAACATACCATATTAGATCGCCGTCCCGGAGAATATCTATCCTGCTTTCGTCCAGCAACTCAAAATCGTCCAATGATAGGATGGTATCCTGCCCACATACCCCAGCATCGCGCAACGCCTGGAGTGTCTTGCACAATTTATCTTTAAGGATGGTCACAGAGGCATCCTCTGCTAAAGTAGCGAGGGAAAACCATGCCTTGAGTTCCGGAAGGGGCGGGGAGGTGATGACTCTGACTCTCATCGTTATGGAGGTCTAGCAGCACTTGGCCGTCGTCGTAGATGTGAACAGTCGGAATTCAATATTCAATTGCGAACTTGTTAGCAGGCCGGTCAATTAGCGCTGGATTATGTAACCGAGGGAGATCCTGATTTGACGCTGACCAGTGACCGCGTCCTGCAGCAGATATTCAATATCGTGACGAGCACGAGTGCCAGCACATCTTGCCTTGAACACGTCCTCCTTTCCAGTCTCTTTCTCTGTCTCCAGCCTCGGGTCATATATCTTCCTCTCCAACAGGTCCCTCGAACTCGCACTTTTCGGATCCCATAATTGACTGGCGGCGTCCTTGCCGTGACCGTGCGCTTCACGCCGCACCCATTCGTTTGCTCCCATCTGATATCTACGCGTCGGTGGGATGGCGAATTACGACTATGACGAGTCGGGCAATATGGCCCTGTACTTTATAGTCACCGTGCTCTTCATTGTGCTCGTTCCAGCGACACTATCCTTCTCGTTTACATCTTCAAGTGCGTACTTTCCTCCTAGCAGAGACCTATTCCTTATGACGCACGTTCACAGAACCAGCTGTTCCATCCATGTGCGAATGTCAACCCTGCAGGGAGCAGCGCCAGAGAATTAATAAGCGCGAGAAGGGGTCTCTACTACATCCCAAATTCACAACGAGGTGTGTGGCCACTGGCGGCTTGCAGTGCTTTTTGGAGAGTTTATGATCTTTCTTCATGAAGGGGCACCTTGACGGTTTTAGGATGGATTCTCTTTGGACTGATCTCGTACAAACTGTCCAATACAGCCATCGAGAACAAGGTGTATGATCCATTTGAGATCCTAGGACTGAAAACGGTGCGTCTTCGTGTCATGGCTTCTTTGAGCGGGGCCGTGTTCTAGCACTCCATTCACAGTACTCACACATTTGGAACAGGGTGTGACAGAAAAGGAGATCAAATCCCACTTCAAGAAACTTTCGAAGCTATTGTAAGTGTCTATTCAGCCAGGAGGGTCGAAGTCCATTCATGACACCTTGTTATAGTCACCCAGACAAAGTCAAGCTCTCCGACAATGACACTGTGGAGTCAGTTGCTGCTAAATTCGTAGAAATCACGAAGGCATACAAGTCGTGAGTAACACGCGCTGGGTTTTGTCCTTTCGCTGTTGAGCTAAACTCGCCGCCTTCTAGACTAACTGATGAGACTATCCGTAAGAACTTCGAAGACTTTGGTCATCCCGATGGTAGACAAACTGTGACCATGGGTATTGCGTTGCCTCGCTGGATCGTTGAAGCGCAGAATAATATCTGGGTGCTTGGAGTATATGGGTTACTCTTTGGTGTATCTCTCCCGGCCCTTGTGGTAGGTCTGCACTTGTTTCAATCGGCTTCTTGAGCCTTATCAGAGGGTTCTTTAGGGACGTTGGTGGTTTGGCAGTCGCCAGAAGACCAAGGATGGAATTCATGCTCAGACAGCAGCAGCCTTCTTCAAGGCCTTGACTGAGAACTCGGGGATTGAGGAAATCCTCCGTGCACTTGGGAGTGCGATAGAGCGGCAGAGGGTTTCTGCAAATGGGACAGAGAATGAATTACGCGAAATTGAGAAAGCCGTCGAGTCTCAGCTTGGAACGCGTTGGTCAGACCTGAAGCCCCTCACAGAAGGCGATGACTCCGCATCCAAGGGAAAACTCCAGGCCCTCATTTTACTGCATGCCCATCTACTTCGCATCCCGATTCAGGATGAGACGTTGAGAAAAGGTGCGTGTTTTTGGTAGTCAACAAAGATTAGTTAACATAGCCTCCTCCTTCAGCCCAAGCAGACGTGCTCTTGCAGACCCCTGGTCTTCTTAACGCTCTTTTGAATATCAGCATGTCAAGAAACTGGTTTTACCCGACCGTTGCAATCATGCATCTACAGGCTTATCTGGCTCAAGCGCTACTTCCGGGCAATGACGCTGTGAGATATGCCCAGCTCCCGGGCATTCGGAATGACGATATTCAAAAGCTGCCGGAGGATGTTGAGAGTCTCGAGGATTTTGTTCAAAGTCTTGAGAAGAGCGATACGAGATTGCAGGACATCAAAACAGCAGTGAACCGGTGGGGACATTTGGATGTTGTCGATGCCTCCTTCAAAGGTGACCTCCGCGCAATTTGACTATTAGGCCATGCTGACGCTTCCTCTCAGTCATCGGAGAACGTATTATTACGCCTTCTGCGTTGGTTTTCCTTGTAGTGAAGCTTCGCTTGGCGCCATCAGGCAATGGCTCTCAGACCGAACCGACCGCTAGCGTCGCTATTGCCGAAGCGCAGAAAGATGAGGAGTTTTTGAACAGTCCCAAAGATGTGGAGGAACTTGCCAGTCCTGAAGATGGGAGTGGCTGGGCACATGCTCCATACTGGCCTGCGGTGAGCCTACTTCGCATTGTTCTGGGGGCTGTCTCTTACATCTCAATAGAACCGTAAGCCTGGATGGTGGATTGTCCTGGCCGATGCGAAGAGCAATAGAGTTGTGGTTCCGCCCATGAAGATCAATGATGTCCCCTTCTCCCGTGAAGGCCGTCAGCGGGATTTCCGTTCATACAAACTCCGATTCCAAGCGCCTCCTGCTGTCGGGATATTTACATGGAGGGTCCACTTCGTGAGCGACACCTTTTTGGGCGAAGACGTAGTTCAGGATATCACGGTATGCTTTAACCACGTCATCTTCGGAGTCGCGCTTATTCTCTCGTTTAGTTGAAAATCGATGACGTTTCTACGTTGACTGCTGATGAACAGGCAGCTGAAGATGAGATCTCTGAACCTGAAGAAGACACATTGGCTGGGCAGATGGCAGCGATGCGTGGAGGCAGCGTCAAGAAGAGTGTGCAAGAGAGTGATGACGAGAGCACTACCGATGACGATGCAGACAATGCTTCGGATAGTAGCAGTGATAGCGATTAGCTAGCTAGTTGGCTGTATATGTACTGGATGCAAGCTCAGGCTGCGTTGACCACTGCCGATGACGCATTGAGTTAGGATGGGAGTTCAGCGCTCAGCCATGCCTTGCCTCTCCCTGACGCTATCCGGGAAAAGACCATGCAATGTGAGGCCTTGCAGCATTTTCCCAGCACGTCTCATGGTGCAGTCAAGAAGGTACATACAATATATGTACTTCTCCATGCCGCCTCAAATACTGGAACTTATTCCAATGGAAGGGCTGAATGTGGGTCCAATAAGCAGCAGATGAAATCGAAGTTGCTGGCCAAACGAGCACGCGGCCGACCCTTGGCCGACCCACACTTTCACAGACATTATAAGTATTATTTAAATGTCGAAAGTCACGCTCGGTCATGTCGAGAACTTGCTCCGGAGAGTTGGATGCACAGTTCTCGTCGAGACCATGACCATCTTGCACAAGGGCTAAAGGTAAGAGTGGAGGGTACTCCAAAAAAGAATGCAGTCTGAGTACTGTAATCGCCAAGGGGCCGGGAACCCGCAGATAAGATAAGATTGTCGCTTATCAATTCGCAAGGAATAACCAAAATTTCAAATATCTATAGACCGAACTCGGTGGCGGTGGCAGCTGCTACGAGAATACTACTAACTGGAGGCTAGCTACGCCCTCGATCCCGAGAGCGCGATGTCACAACCGGATAACATGTCAAGCAAGAAGAGGAGAAGGCTGGACAAGTATATCGTACGTATTCAACACTGAATGACTGAAGGCTAGCCATTTAACAGTGATTCAAGGAGAAAAAGCTGAAGAAGGAAGAACGGCTTGAGCTCTTTGAAAAGCTGTCGTCAGTCTCGCTTTCCTTGATGCTGTCGCCAGAGAATTACTGAGATCTTCGTTAGGAAGAGTCAGGCAGAGATCCCAACAACGGCCCATCTTCAATCCTCTTCCACTCTCGGTGCTGGAAAGCCCCACACAAGTGTGGAGCGCCAGTATGAGATACAAGCAGAGGAGCAGTCTGAGGACTTGGCCACGGAAACGATCTCTCAGGAGGCCGTCTCCACGACGACGGGTTCTACCGCGCGCAAACAACCTCGGGGCGATTTCAAGACGTGGGCCCTGTCGCAGCTCAGCACGGCGAAAGCTTATGTCGCACCGGTGACCATTGATTCATCGCTTGAGATATCGCAACATGGACAATGCACTACCATAGCAGCAGCCCCACCTCCCAAGCGGCGCAAAACCGAATCTACGGAAAAGCATGGTCCACTGGGCGAAGACCTCCAAGTCCCATCGAATACTCTTGCCGACGATCTGAGAATGAGAGCCAACAGGAACGCGTTAAAATCGATCCATGTAACTCGATCCTCTGGTGTAGAAGAGGCGCGACAGCTGTTACCCATAGTCTTGGAGGAACAATCTATCATGGAGGCAATCTTGCTCAATCCCATTGTCATCATTTGCGGCGAGACTGGAAGTGGGAAAACAACACAAGTACCCCAGTTTCTTTACGAGGCGGGATTCGGGTCACCAGGAAGTGGTAAGCGTATTCACAGTTAAACTGATCTATGCCGAACTAATCTCTCCTAGATAATCCGGGAATGATCGGTGTCACTCAACCTCGTCGTGTCGCTGCGATGTCCATGGCTGCGCGAGTTGGCCATGAGCTCTCCTTGACATCATCCTGCGTCTCTTATCAAATTCGCTATGATGCTACTGTATCACCATCGACCTCCGTCAAGTTCATGACTGACGGAGTCTTGCTACGTGAACTTGCCACAGATCTTTTACTGACCAAATACTCTGTCATAATCGTCGACGAAGCCCACGAGCGTAGCGTGAACACGGACATATTGATTGGCGTGCTGAGTAGAGTGATCAAACTTCGAGAGCAGATGTGGAGCGAAGGGAAAGATGGTGTAAAGGTCAGTTCATTTTCCCGGAATACCATGAACATATTCTTACTCTGAGTACCTAGCCGCTTCGCTTAATCATCATGTCGGCCACGCTGCGTGTCAGTGATTTTGCCGAGAACACCACGCTTTTCACTATCCCACCTCCAATTATCAATATTTCTGCCCGGCAACACCCAGTCACAGTCCATTTCAACAAACGTACCGTATCAGACTATGTCAACGAAGCTGTACGCAAGGCCTCAAAAATACACGCACGCTTGCCAGCTGGCGGGATTTTGATCTTCCTGACTGGCCAAAACGAGATAACAGGTGTTTGCAGACGACTAGAAGCTAATTATGGTCCGAAGGCTTTGGCAATCCGATCGAACAAGCGGAAGGCCACTCAGACACACCTCGATGCGCAAAGCTCCTTCAAAAGTCATAGTTCTGCTTTCCAGCAGCAACCACAAGGTGTGATAACAATCTGCTCACAATTACCAAACTATTCAGAACTTATCAACAGTGGACATCGAAGCCGAGGATATAGAGCTCAGTACTCAGACTGAACTTATTACGGGTTACGATGACATAGCATCTGATGCCGAAGAAGACATGGAAGCTTTGGATTCGGATGGTTCGGACGATGAAAAAACGGACGATGGTCCATCAAATAGAGAAAGCTCTGAAGGTCAATTCTTGTTTACCATTTTTCTTGAATGGATAACACTTATCTTTTTCTTTCTAGTACCTATGCACATCGTGCCTCTTTACTCTTTATTGCCGAGCGATAGGCAAATGCAGGTCTTCCAGCCTCCTCCAGAAGGATCACGTCTTGTTGTGGTTGCGACAAATATCGCAGAGACCTCCCTCACTATCCCTGGAATTCGGTATGTTATTGATTGTGGGCGCGCAAAAGAGGTAGGATCCACCCCATATATTCCTACGCTTGCTGATAGATGGAGAAGCGCAGGTACGATGTAGCCAATGGGATCCAGTCGTTTCAGATCAGCTGGATATCTAAAGCATCAGCTTCTCAGCGAGCTGGACGGGCAGGTCGCACTGGCCCGGGCCATTGCTATCGATTATATTCATCTGCGGTGTTCGAAAACTACTTCGATCAGTTTTCGCGGCCGGAGATACTCCGCATGCCCATCGAAAGTGTGGTTCTTCAAATGAAGAGTATGCACATCGACGCCGTAGTCAATTTCCCTTTCCCGACGCCCCCAAACCGCCTTGCACTGCGCCAAGCCCAGACTATTTTGGCTCATTTAGGCGCACTTGATATCTCACACATCCTGCAAAATGACGATGCGCAAAATCCAAAAACTTATCTGAGTGGTCAAATTACGGACCTGGGGCGCACCATGTCGCTCTTTCCCCTGTCGCCTCGATACTCAAGGATGCTGGTCAGCGCACGCCAGCATGGTTGCTTGCCCTACGTCATCGCAATCGTCTCTGCTCTTTCTATTGGAGACCCTTTCCTGCACGAGGAAGCTTTGGAGTTCCATGATGAGTACGGTCAACAGTCTTCTAGCAACATGTTGAGAGACTCTCCATCGAAGGAAGCTCGGATGCAGCGTAGGAAGAAGTACTTTGAAACGCAGCAGGTAGGTGGTATGGTTAATATCTTGCTGAAGGAAATTTATCTGTTTTGTTGCCAGTTCCATGCATCTCTGGGTAAATGTACCAGTGATTTATTTCGAATCTTGTCGGTGATAGGTGCATATGAATTTTCTGGTGGTGGTCATCAATTCTGTACGGAACACTTTGTGCGGCAGAAGGTACACGATCAACTTTGCATATACAAATTTAAAGACTGAAAGTTGGGAGCACAGGCTATGGAGGAAACTCACAAGCTGCGAGCACAGATTAGCAACATAGTGCACATGAACTTTCCCGACGTTGATACCGGATTCGAGCCTAATCTTCATCCGCCGAGCACAGTGCAGGTGGGCAAATTCTTCCTGTATTCTGCATGTCTACTCAGACTTCTTCTCTTGCCAGCTCAAATTACTGCGACAACTTCTAGCTGCAGGATTTATTGATCATGTAGCGGCACGCAAGGATATCGTCGAAAAAGATACCGCATCTGGAGAACGACGTACAACCTCAATAGGCATACCATACCGAGCTTTGGGTATAGAAGAAGATGTATATATCCACCCGTCTTCGGTGCTGGCCTCGGCGGCTCCTCCAGATTATGTCGTCTACCATGAAATCGTCCGCACTAGCCAAATATGGCTCAAAGGTTGGTGATCTCGAGTTGCTGAGTAGAAAAAATGTTTGATAACTATCTGCCAGGTTTGACCGTGATTAATCCTGCCTGGTTGTCATCCTTGGGAAAATCAACCCTTTGCACATTTTCGAAACCGATCAAGAACAGAGCTGGCGAGATGATGGTGATCCCAAAGTTCGGCCATGAAAGCTGGGAATTACCACCTGTAATTGCCCCTCCTTGAGTTACTACGCATGCATACTGTTGGCATATTTTTCTAATGCAGCAGACTCCCGGCTCCTGTCTGGAGGATTTGTTTGTCCTTAAAGTGTGACACCACGATCATCGAAGACAAACGTAGTTCACTGGAAATAGCACTGTAATGCGTGAAACTACCATATCTCTAATGATGTCTTCGAGAGCGAATGCGCTTGCCATTCTGCACAGCCGGCCCCCAACTGTTCATGACTGTAAATAGAGACCGAATGTAAGAAATCAACAGCATGCGCACCCTCTGATTTTCTTCTTTCCCTTCGGCTCATAAGCAAATTCAGAGGGGTCGGATCCTTGACGATATTTCTCCATGGCCCACAGGACGTATCTACAGAATGAAATCAATGTCTAACATGCATAAAATAGCGCCTGCCACACACCGTCGGTCTCGAACAGGCAACCCAGCCTTCTTGAGATCATGTCCTGTCACATTCCAGAATTCTGACCACGAGTCGTATACGAGCTTCGACTCCGAGGAACGTCCAATGGATTTCAGGAAAGCCTCTGGCGAGGATATAGGCCCTTTAACATATATTAGCGGATGCAGATTCTTGGTACGGAATATAAGACAACTGCCATGCCTCTTGGGTGCGGACTAGATCTGCTGAAAACCTGCATGGAGCGACACATGTTCGGTAGGGCAATGCGAAGACTCTGTGTCATTGAGAAGGACATTGTGATTGTGGGGCGTCTGGTTAGACGTTGATAATCAAGACTTAGATGGAACCGCTGCGCGAAACTTGAAGCTTGAAGCTTGAAGTGGTGACCTACGGGATGGTGGAACAGGTGTGTAGTCAAACTCGCTTTCTCTTTCTCTCGAAAGGGTTGTACGGGGGAATTTCTGAACGCCGTCACGTGCGATGCTGATCTTTTCCCACAAGCAGAAATCGAACCTGTAAGATAACGAAGGGGCCGGCTCCGCGGCAAAGCCCGCTACTATGTCTGGCCTAGAAGAGAACAACTTTTAAAGCATTTTGATCGCTCGTGCACTGCGTCAAAAGAATCACACATTTTGACTAAATTTTTTATCAGACCTTTGCAGAAGGTTCTTAACTCCTGTTTGTGAATATCTCAGATTTTTGGAGGGAGTTTGAGCAGCATTTGACATTGTCAATGACGACAACTTCAAAACAGCCCTCCGCACTGCATAAGGAACAACAATTGGTCATCATCAGAATCATGACCTAGATCTATGAGATCTGCATGGCCTGACCATGTGAAATCTGCAGATCAGCCAAATTGTATATACCTGAGCTAAAAATGCGAGTTTTGCAATTTTCAGACAATCTCCATCACAATGCACCAAAATGATGACATGGCTATATTATAGAGATGTATACAAGCTCGCACAAATATTTTCAAAGGCATTGGACAGCAGTAGCCAATTGTGAACCCAATTGTTCTCTTCCAGGCAATTGTTCTCTTCTAGGCCAGACATAGTACCTTAGTTCTTGTCCAATCTTTATTTTCAAGGTCAACATGTATGTAATAGCATGGCCCTTCGGGCATATCCTGGTCTCAGCTTTCTGAATTTGAAAAGTAATCATCAGAAAAATGTGTAAGTGGTACATAGCTCTATGAAGTCTACATAGATCTCCTAGCTCCATAGCACTGCCCTTTTCTTTATAGCCAGCATAGCCAAAGGGAGATGCTATGTAGTGCTATGAAGCTGAAGGGTGATGCTATGAAGTGCTATGATAGCTATGATAGCTAACTATGCAGCTATCATAGTATGCCTATCTATCAAGACTATTAGAACTATACCATTTGTCAAGACTGGGTTCAGGGGAACAGTGAAGCCATCCAAGTCACCCCAAGGGATCAAGGATCAAAGAGCAGAGGATGTCATAGAGAGTAGAGACAGGCTGAGAATGTCTAGGGTACAATGGGACTGGGTAGTCAAGTGAACAAACTGAGGAAGCCAGTCAGAAAGGTAGCCCTATATATACTGGAAGGATAGCCCAAAGGGGAACAAGGGATATCCTGAAAGGGGAACAAGGGGAAGGGGAACAAGGGATGTCCCAAAGGGGAACAAGGGATATCCTAAAGGGGAACAAGGGATATCCTAACAGAGAACAAGGGGACATAACAAGGGAGTGTCCATATAGGGAACAAAGGGAATGAAGAAGACCAATGGGCGATTCATGACACCGTACCACTGATGCGCGGCATGCGGCATGAATCCATAGAAAACCCTGCTGTCAAGGTTGATGATGAGCCAGTCTTTGGCACCATGTGATCGTCTGGAACTTGTGATTTGCATCCCTCAAGTTGTGCAGCGGCGGATAGTGGAGTTGTAGAAGTTGAGAGTGTTGGGACGGCGAGGTCAGCAGGTTGCCCTGTCGAACACCTTATATCACATATGGCTGCTATTGATCGCAGAAAGGGGAAATAGGTCAATCTCAAAGCGAACAGCAGTGCCACGTTTGCCGAAGACCTCTATTGTGTCAGTGGCGACAGTCTTCCTCCATCACGGCTTCCATCATAACACTACAGGTAAGATGGGGGTGAATTCACTTCATGTAGGCGAGAGGATCCCCACTTCCCTCCACTTGCGCTCCTTGCCTCTTCTCGTCCTTACCTTCTTCCGTTGCTGTGGCTATGGCTCCCCTGGGCACTGGTTGTCGGCGAGTTCTGCTAGTCATCATATCGTATAATCGCACGATAACCCTCATTGGCCACCGTCTGAGCATTTAGCGATCTTTGTGCCCTGCGATGGTATAAGTACTCCATTCTGTGTCAAGATAATAATACACAATAGCCTATTCTTCAATGAGAATCACTGTCTTTCAGTTGCGTTGTCTGTCGAGACAGAAGGAAGAGTTAAGGTGCATGCCGCAGTATGTTTCGGAAGGTTTCGGAGTTGCAATATTGTGCGTCAGGACTAGGGTGTCGGTAGAATGACGAGGTAAATTTACCTTAGTCAAAATTACATGGTAATCTACACGATAATTACGGTCATTTCTGCTGAGGCCGAGATACTGGATGTCAAAATGAGTAATTCTCATAGATTCTCTGCGGTGCGTGCATTATCTGACTTTGACACTTCTCTGACGGGCCTCTACGCTATAGACTGCACCGGTGCCGAAGTACAAGGCGATAACGCCGTGGCGCGCATTGAGTGCCGGCAGCATCTCCTAGCCGCTGAGCAGATCAGGCAGTGGCTCGAACACAATTGCTGTTGAGGATTCGGACTGAAAGCGCCGAGATTGGCCAGGTTGATCAACAATGGCTCAAGTGGCAGACCACAACGGCACCGCGGAGCAACGAACGAGTGTCCTTATTTCACTTACGGGCGTTATTAATTAACATCTCTCCATCCTCGAGGCTGACACCTCAGCACAGCCTAAGTATACTGACTCTTCGTTCCAAGTCGCTGAGGCAGAGCGAGAGGATTGAGGTTCCCGAAGATCTTTCTTTTGACTCTCACTAGGATGAGTAATTTACCACCTTTACCCATTGTCACCCATTTTTACCTGTAAATTTATGCTATTATCACACGGGCTATTTTACCATCAATTCCATGCGTAAAAATGGCCTCCTTTGTGGCCTATGGGTAATTTACCAGTAAATTTCGACTCCAATCCATTCTACCGACACCCTAGGCCAATGCCCATTCCGACTCGCACCAGCGTTTCCAAAGATGCGCGTCCATTGATGAGCAGGTCTTCGGCCCACTCCACCATGCCTTTCTCGAACAGCATAACGATGGTCGAGCCGCCTATGCAGACGTCAGGACTTAGGACACGAGACAAGAAACGTTCGACTCACC
>SFCI01000409.1:0-22119 GCA_004681135.1 Hericium alpestre | reverse complement strand
CGTTCAACATCGTCGGATCGGTGCTGTACTTCTTCTGCTGGTACTGGACCGTCGGCTACCCGAGCTCTCGCGCTCCTTTCACGTTCCTCATCATGTCGACCGCGTTCCCATTGTACTACACGACGATCAGCCAGGCCGTCGCCGCGATGTCGCCGAGCGCGGAAGTCGCCGCGATCCTGTACAGTTTCTTGTTCTCGTTCGTGATCATTTTGTGAGTATGCCCCCTCTTTTTTCCCCTTGCACCACATTGACGGTGTGTGCAGCAACGGCGTGCTCCAGCCGTTCCGCCAGCTCGGGTGGTGGAAGTGGATGTATCGCGTCACGCCGTTCTCGTACCTCGTCTCTGCGATGCTCAGTCAAAGTGCGCTTTCTTTGTCTCTCAGCATCTTCGTCCTCCTCACCTGTCCTTGCAGTTGTCGGTGGCCAGCAGGTCAACTGCGCGCCCGAGGAGGTGAACCGGCTTACCCCGCCCTCCGGGGATACGTGCATCCAGTACCTGGGCGCCTTCATCCAACGTGCGGGCGGCTTCCTGCTCGATGAAAGCGCAACGGGCACTTGTGAGTACTGTCAAGCACGCACGACGGACGAGTGGCTTTCCAGAAGTTTCAACATCATCTACTCGCATCATTGGTGGAATTTCGGGTTGCTGTGGGCGTATGTCATTTTTAATGTGCGTTCTTTTCTCCTTGCTTTGTGCTGGCGTGTGCTGATGTCTTGGGGATCTTTGCAGGTTGCTGCGATCTATGCATTTACGTGGATACGCATTTGGACTCGCAAGTAGCTGCTTCGCCTGTTTGCTTTTATAACGGACACGATGTTATGCACGCTCATTGTAGATGTCTCACTGTATCTATTGCACTGTCGTCTTTATATATCGTTTTAGTACTTAATGTCGAACTAGTTCTTTGATTCGACGACTCGTCTTCTCATAATAAAATACCACAGCATTGTGTCGATTAGTCTTCCGTTAATCTGTGCCAGCCGCATCTCTAATGCGGGATGTGGACAAGCGGAAGTGAATTGCTTCTATGCACACCGTCATTCAGAATAAGTAGTTCGACCCCCATATTCGAGTAGACTTCATAATTCTTCATATAACGCTGTAGACATTCAATATGAGGTTTTCGTAAGCATCTCATCCGGATCGTAGCGATTCAGCCCTATGATCAATATATGATCCTTCATCATACAGAAGAAACGCCTTTGTCGCCCAGGCTCATGAGGGTGGGGGCGGCGGGGTTTACACCGAAACTATGGTCGTCTGTTAGATGCCGAAAATTTTGGACGAGCAATTCCTAGCTCAATCTGGTGATGGGGCAGAGCAATATGAGACGGTATTCGTCGGCATTTTCACATCCTCAACCCATCATCATCAGTGGGAGGTCTAATAATGATCGTCAATCAGCGGTAATTCTATTAAGGGAAGGGGAGTAAGTCCGAAGTGGGTATGTCCCAATGGTAGTCTTCTGTGAATAATATACGTGTGACTGAGATGATGCATGATTGTAGCGTGTTGTGTTAGGTATCTACGAGAGCTATCTATCGTTTCGGAGCAAAGGCGTTCAGCGGCGTGCGACGAGGCTCTTCAAGGCGTCAAGGGGGTTGAATTTCCGGATGCGGGCGACATAAGTCAATGCGAAGATTGCGGCGGTCTGTCAGGAACGGATAGAATTAGTACGACTGTTCCGTCGAGGCAGCAGTTGGCACGTACGTTGAACGCCACATAGACCAGCAGCAGACCAAAGTCCCTCCAGTGGTTGTCGTAGAAGATATTGAAGTTCTGCGCGAGGTATTGGTCCGACGAGCTCACCGGGCAGACCAGGCAGGCAGCGGTATCATCTGGGTTGCTTAAGTAGCCCCCCGCACCTGCGATGAACGGTCCCAGATACTGCATACATGACATCCCAGAGGGCGGTACAACGGTGACAAACTCGACTGGGGAGCAAGAGATCGTCTGCCTTCCAAGAGCTACGTGCATATGTTGCTTCAGTAGAGGGGCGGGACGATGAAGCAGTGACATACCTTGGCCGATTAGACCCTCGGCGAGATAGGAGAATGGACTGACACGGTACATCCATTTCCACCAACCGAGCTTCGCAAAAGTCTGCAAGATGCCATTGCTGTATGAAAGTCAACGTCAAGACCATGTAGCATGAGCAAAAAGGAACTGACAAGGCCAGGGTAAACGCATAAAGAACAGTGAACATCAATCCAGCAACATCCGCGCTTGGCGACATGGCCGCGGCGGCTTGTCCAAGGGACACATAGT
The DNA here is from genome assembly GCA_004681135.1 of Hericium alpestre. NCBI lineage: Eukaryota > Fungi > Basidiomycota > Agaricomycetes > Russulales > Hericiaceae > Hericium > Hericium alpestre. The sequence goes on along the minus strand of SFCI01000409.1, from coordinate 19,850 downwards.
ACGCCGGGAAAACCACACCGAGAACAAGGTAGGCGTATCCTGCCCGGTCAGTTGGGAATCCGACAGTCCAATACCAGCAGATGAAGAACACAGAGCCGGCAATGATGTCTAGAGGAAGCTCCGTGACGAACTGCGCGGTAAGCAGCGCTGTCCAGCTGTACATCCGACTTGGCCGTTCGCGAATTTCGTATACGGTCCGCGTCTCGAAGAATTTGACCTGGAGCTGCTGGGCGAGTGGCACGCTAACGACCGTCGACAGGAAATTCGCCTGATGTTGTGTCAGCTCAAATACAATATGAAAGCAATGAAAAGTCTCACGAAGATCTTGTTCTGCATCCCCAACATGCTATTCTTCGACTTAAAGAAGGTGAAGCCGATGAACAGGCCGCCGACAGCATTGAGAATCAACTTGGAGAGAAGGTACATCGGATCACGCCAGTGGCGCTGAGCCTCCCGCTTCATCAGCTCTCGAACTTGGAATGTCCAGGATGTGGAAAATTCCGTATGCAGATCAGTTTGAACGACACTGCGCCTGGAGACCTCCGAAACCAGTGTTTCAATCTCCTGCTGTACACTCTTCATCTCGTTCGAGTGTATCCAGACGTCATGCCAATCGATTTTGCTTGAGCTCGTCGCGCCAGCGCCGATAACATCCAACATGTACTCAGCCCTGCCAAATACCGGTGAATATCGTGCTATGATATAGAGAAAGATACATACGGATTTTCATCCTCCTGGCAAGGCCGAGCACCGCCAACCTGGAAATACCCTAGCAGCGTAGCAGCGTGCTCGCCGAGGTCGCCGAAATAAGCCGTCTTGCCGCCTCTTTGGAGCAACAGCAGACGGTCAAACGTGGCAAAGAGCTCGGCTGAAGGCTGGTGGATTCTATTAATTCGCGCAGATGAGCACGATTCAGAAGATTGGGAAGTGCGAGAGTGGCGTACGTGCAGAGAATAGCCTGACCACGGTCCGCTAATCCCCTCAAGAACCGCATGATCGACCAGGCACTCTGAGAATCAAGGCCGGAAGTTGGTTCATCCAAGAATAACAGGAGCTTGGGCTAAGCGTAGACAGAATCAGCACACGAGAAGACCAAGTCGCGCATACATCCTTGGGTGCTTACCTTGGCCGCGAGCTCCACGGCAATGGTCGTGCGTTTACGCAACTCGATCCCAAGTGATCCGACTATCGCGTCAGCGTATTGCGTCAAACCACACATCTCCAGTACGCTTTCCACACTATGCGAATAGTGAGCATTCGCGTTAGCCGAAATACTAATGACAATGCTTACTAGGCTTCCTTCTCCTCCAGCGGCACCGAAGGCGGCTGGCGCAGTTTGGCAGAAAACAGAAGCGCTTCGCGAACAGAGCTGGATGCAAGGTGGGTGTCCATTTGCTGCACATAGCCGCTGAAAGTCTTCGTGAGAACCGGAACAATTAAACCAGTCTCGTGAATCCATACGTCTGCGATTGAAAATCGGCTGGCAACGGGCACCCATTCACCAGTCTGTCGCCAGTGACGACCCCCGAGCTCGTGCGTTGCGCCAATACGTTGAGCAGTGTAGTCTGGAAATCGTTATGAGTCGCCTTTCAAAATCCGGTGCAGATGATCGAGACTGACCTTTCCAGCACCAGATTCGCCCATCAGAGCCGTCAGTTTCCCAGGAACGACGAAGCCAGACACATCGTTCAGCAGCTTCCGCTCTTTCTCCTCTCCGCCGACTGGAACCGTATAATTGAGGTGCCGCCAGGTAAAAACATCCTTCATGGCGGTTTTCTCCTTTGACGCGGAGACCGTCTTGGACCGAACAGTGGGACCTGTCACATCAGAGTCCCGTGGCCCCTTCTCCTCATCCCCGGAGCTCGGCTCCTCCAAACCAGCGACTTTCGCACCCCGTTTGAATAGCATCGCCGTCGTGCTTCCCGCCACCGATGTATTGAGCTCGGAGCTGACAAATAGCACGATGAAGAAAACGGTCAGAAAGGCGATGAGGATGCCGAAATTCTGGACGGTCGAGAATTAGATCTAGGAATAACGATGCAAAGATCGACAGGACGTACGCGCCAGAGGTGACTGTGCTTGTAGCCGTATGAGAGCTCTAGGAAAATATTGCCGTCGACGTTCACATGGCCGGGTTGCGACCCAACGGTGGTGCAGACCTGGTTCACCAGGGAGACGTTTTCATATCCGGGGCCGGAGGGGATCAAGGTTGAGCAAGACCCGTTTAACGTATGGAATTCATTAGCCATGATCGCTTCGAAGCCATACTGGGCAGGCTATTCGACGAACTTGAGTTAGCTCAGGGCATCAACCGTCTCAACCAGCGATCACGTACGCTGATCCAACTGATCCATCGTAATGCTCCTATGATCGATGGTCGAGGTATCGTGTACCCCGTGTACAGAGCCAGGGTAAGGAGGATAAGCCCCACCAGCCCTTGGACGGGCGCCGGGCTTCCAAACATCGCCGCGGTCGAACGGAACCACGTCTTCATCACCATCGACATCGTGCAGAGCAAGAGCAAGAACGTGCTGTTCGTCGTCTGTCATTGCAAGTCCTATGGCACTGCGGCAAGACGTGTGAACTCACAAGAACTGTCCAGCGGTCTTCTGAAGGCCGACGATGAAGTAGACGACGACAGCGAAAACGCCCATGGTCAAGAGGGAGATCGGGAGGTCGACAAGCGATAGCGCCACAGAGTCGAGGAAGGGGTGGTACATAGCCGCTCGGTAATGTCGCGCTACGATGGGGCGCTGTGCGAACAGGGACGGAAGTTCAGCCATGGCCGCGAGCGTAGAAAAGAGTAAAGAGCTGAGGAAATGCGATCAGTGCTTTCGCAAGCAAGGTGGAGTAAAGATGAACACACAAGAAGAGCACGCCTCCGCGAGAAAAGAACTCGGAGGTGGTCTCTGAGGTCTTGAGAAAAATAGTCCCTACTACGACACCCATGACTGTAAAGGCGCTACAAAAAAAGATTTAGCCCCGCGACGCGACTTTCACTGCTGCAAAACCCACCTGAACTGTGTTACCTCAAGCATGTAATTCCCCTTCAGAATCTGTAGCCGCCGGATGATGGTAGCCTTGGCCTGCATCGGGAGAGAGATCGTGTACGGGCTAGCCTTCCTCATCATCCGAGCGCGCTCCGCGTGGACGCTCTCCATGAACGCGGACGCACGGTGTGACTTCCCGACGAAGTCGTTGCGGTAGCTATCCATGTCCTCCCGATTGAGTTTGCCGGGCTCCGACTGAAGGAAGCGCTCTGCAAACTCGACCGCTGTCCGGGGTACGGCGTGTTCGAACCCAGCGCGCGGGGTGCGAGCCGTAGGTTCAGTGACTGTAAACGAAGTGAGTGGCTCTTCCGTACGGAGAACGAAATGTACATACCAGCCACCAAGAAGTCTGCAGTAGTCTGACGAGACGCAGGCTCGAAGCCCATATCGATGAAGTACTGACGAGCACGGTTCGCGGGCCCGAAGTAGACCATCCTGCCTTCGTAGATGACACAGACTTTGTCGAACAGGCTGTAAAGCTGCTCTCCGGCCTGGTATATTGACACAATCATCGACGCATGGCAGATGTCAGTGGCAATCCGAAGAGCGCGGATGAACTCAAGCGAGGTGGAGGAATCCAGCCCTCGCGTCGAGCTGTAGAATAAGACGATGTCAGACTCCAATGCAGTACAGTAATTGTCGAGACGGGCTTACTTGTCCCATGCGGATATCAAAGCTCGTGCTGCCATGGCCTCAGAGATAGACACACGCTTCTTCTCGCCACCGGAAACGCCCCGTATGGACTCGTCTCCAACAGGCGTGTCCTTGACGTGCCTCAAGCCGAAAACAGCTTCACAGCCCTCCGTAATGAGTTGCACGTGATTATCGCGCGAGATCGCATCATGTCGAGCACGAGGGGTACGAGTGGTCGCTGCGAAGCGAAGCGTTTGGTCGACGGTGAGCATCGGGAAGTGGATGTCGTCCTCCGGGCAGTAGATCACGTCGCCTTTCCGTGGCAATTACGATTGAGCAAGCAGGAAAGCCGAGTGTCGAAAAAAAAAATACCTCGGAATTGCTTGGCAACTTGCTCTGGAGTGAACGAATCGTAAAGGACTTCTCCGTGGACTGCTTTATATTCCGCCCTCTGGTTCGTGAGCGTTTTGAGAAGTGTGCTGCACCCAGAACCAGGGCTGCCCAAGACCACTGCGCATCGGAGGTCGAGATAAGTCAAAGAAATGGCACAGTGTAGCCATCACTCACGCAGCATCTGTCCCGGTCGCACTACGCCCTCAAAACCACTCAATATATCCCGTAGCGGTGGGTTCCGCTGCTTCTGGATGAACTCCAGGACGGTCCGTGGGTTGAGCATCGAGCCGAACGTATGCTGATAGCTCGCGGACGCGCCCAGGCCAACGACCCGGAGATCTTTGAACAGCACACCGAGCTCTCGCATCTTAACGTCAGAGTTTACAAGCCTGGAGATCCGAGTCAGTGAATCAGACAGCACAGATGGGCCACCACACGCACTTCCTCGTGTAGAGCCGGAGCATCTTCTCCAAGTCGAGAGGACCCTCCTTGCCCACTGCCAAGGTATAATCGGAGTCGACACTATCCCTGCTCCCCGAAAACTCCTCGGCATTCGACATGAGCGTGATAGTCCGCCGCAGCTGTTCGACCCCGTCGGGGTCGAAGTGGTCGACGCCAACATGCTGCGCCATTTCGTTAGCGAACGAGGACGGGGATCCTGTAGATTGCGAGAGGGTCGCAGGGGAAGTCCTGTTAGCAACGTGCGAGACGCGTACTATAAATCACATACTGAGGCGTTAGCGCTTTATCACGCGCTTGAGATACTGTGAGACAAGAGCTGCGCGTTTCAATCGTTGAAACGCGGATTCATGAAACGCTGAAAAGAGAGGAAAGGACCGTGTTTAGAAGATGGACAAGTTGGGCGTTGTCGCAAAGTGAGGGGAAAGTCTTACGAGCGAGCTAGATATATAACGCTCCCACTAACAGACTGCTGCTATCCACGTATGCGAGGCTCCTTCGCCGAGGAGACGACATCGTCAGAAATGCTGACGCCCGAGACTCTCCGAAACTCCAGAATACTCCGGCAACAATGATAAGACCGCGTATGATTTTATCCCAGGGCCCTAGGGTCATGACGATGTGGAAGGCCTGCGATTGACCAAGACTGAAGCAAGCCGACAAGAGTTTGTGGACAGCCCCACAGCGGCTGTATGAAAATAACACATTTTCCATGTTTCCCTGCGGTGTTACTTACAGGCTGTGTCTTGAAAGCTTCAAGCCTCATTCCTCACCGGCATCGCGAGCATGATCGAGGAGCGAAAATCGCGTGTTCCGAGTGGCCGGCGGTTAGATCGATTGCAAGGCTAGATCTACCAAATATCCCATAAATGGCAACTGACCAGGATCAAATTGATCTCTTCGCGAGAACGCGCGCCTATAATCTGTAGCGCCTTGCAAAATTGCACCATTACGATGGACGACAAGTTTCAGAGCCGGTCTCCAATATGGCGCTAAGAGTGCATCGAGCATCAGTCAGCCATACGACACTGACATGTAAATACTCCGCGAAGCCATTTTACTCCGGTCTGACAGAAAGATAAGTTATCACCATTGCATGCGAAGCCGTTTATCACCATTGCATGCGAAGCCATACGCGTGCACTCACGGCAGACATGGCCCTTGCTGGACTGACGATGCGGCTCCTTGCATTTGCAGCTTCTCTAACTACATCTTCCACAGTCTCCGCTCGCGCACAGCCCACGCAAAGCCACACACCCCCATCGCGTACAACGCAAGCACCACCATCGACGTCCCCGTCGACGCATACATCGTCTCCATCGACAGATTGACCAGGCCCGTAGCCACGTTGCTCTGCCCAGCTCGTTAGCCGCGACCAGCAAGGAGACATCACTGCAGAGCGGCGTACCAGCAGAAAAATAACGAGCCCATTGCGGTTGATGGCCTCGAGCAGCGGGGGCGCCGTCGGCGCATTCGCCTGCAACGCCTGCGGAAGGAAATTCGCATTCGCCTCTGCATGCACCTTCAGCTTGGAGGTCGGCGAGTAGACGGAGTGCGAGAGCGGGGAGGGGAAGAACGCGAGGTCGAGCGCGAGGTACCCGAGCAGGAAGCTCACGTTGAACGCCGCGACCCAGACGACGTACGGCAGATTCACCTATCGCGCGCGCTCAGCGATCTGCAGCGGCATATGACAAGAAACTTACAATCCGACGCGAGACGCCGCCGCCGATGTCGAATAGCATGCATGCGCCGAGCAGCGTCCACCAGATGAATGCATACGAGAACAACTCAATAGCGGTCTTGTCGTCCTCGCGATGGAGGGGCGCTGCCGCGTTCGATTTGCGGTCTTCCTTTTCGGAGACGGCGGCGTTGCTGTCCCTGCGCTTGGCACGGCTTTCTGCTTTTTGGCGCCGGCGAAAGTACGATGGTGTGGGCGGGAGCAGGTACGTCCCCGTCGACAGACCGAGTAGATGGATTGCCAGATATCCTTTGGAGTGGACTGGTGTCAGACACGCTAGGGGATCATGACGATGGGACTGACCCGGAAGGGATACGATGCCTTCTTTATTGGCACTGATAAGGGTCGTTCGAGGTGCATTAATCACGAATTCTTGCAGACCGGCTGAGAGGATAATTTGTTGAGCTATGCAGAGACGTCAGAATATCTGTGACGCTCAGCCATGCTGCTCATACCCAGTGCTAACAAGACTCCAATGAGTGAGATGGGGAGCTTCATTATGAGGGGGTGGAGGAGGACTTGAAGGACCGGTATCAATGCGAGAGTGAGAAAGAAGTTCCAATGGACGCCATATTCGGTTACGTGTTCCTATGGCCCTTGTCAAAATGCGAGGAACAGGCAAATGTAGTGATGGACGACTTACCGGGTATTCCGTGCCCTTCACTAGGAGCACGCGTACGAGGCCGAGCGCAAGGATGGGCATGCATTTCCTGACAGTGCGTATGAATTTGGGTATATACGGTGACATGAGGTATTTTGGGTCTTTCAGGATGGGAATGGCGGACACGACGCCTTGGGAGAAAACAAACGAGCCAACGCCCAAGTCCATCTATCGGAGTCAGATGTATAACCCCGAAGCGACAGCGCTAGGAAAGAGGAAGCATACCAGGGACACTCCAAATGTCTCGCATTTGGCAAGAGAACGGGGAAAGACAGGAAAATCGACGGCAAGGATGGCGAGGATCGTCATGAGCATCATGTGTGCACGGTATGTGCTCAGCGCAGGGAGCGGGGCGAGGGGTGCTGTCTGTTCCTTACTCGACGACGACAAGAAGCGAGTTGGTGGGGTTGGAGAACCGCGTGGAGAGACATCGGCATTGGAGGGTAAGGGAGTTCCAGACTCACGTCGCGGAAAGAGAACTAGAACGACCACCGTGCACAGAACCAGCAGCAATGGAAGAATTACTGGACTTTCGGCGAAGAGAGTCATAGAAAGCAGGAGCGGGGCAATCAAGGACAGCCATTCGACCAGAAACGCGACTGAGTGAGCTGGTTGTGGAAATCGGGTGCGGAGAGATGAATGAAAGGCTATGGACGCCTTGGTTCGGGAGAGCGTCAGATGGGTTCCTTGAGGGAAGGATGCACACGCACCAGTGCTACGGCAGAGATCATATTCACGTGTAGGACCGTGGAACCTGACATACCAGAGACAAAGGCCTCCTTTGAAGCCTTGTAGTCGTTCCCCATATCGCCAAAACTTGTCGGCCGTTTCCTTCGACGATTCGGATATTCGACGTTCGAATAGCACGAAAAGGAATATCAAATCTGATTCAACAAAGCACTTGCATAGTTCAAGCCCTCAAGCTGGACGATCAGTACAACCAGACCGGCGTGCTTGATGGGATGAAGGAGGATGAAGGATGCGACCACTCCGAGTCACCAAAGCCGCAAGCCGCACACGCCGGTACGTAGTAGATCACATGACCATCTTCTGCTAACGCGTTAAGTAATGAGTTAGGCGCCCTTGGGTTGCTGCTCCTCACGGCAACCTCATCATGAACGTTTGAATTAACCTCGCTAGACTGCTCGACCTTCTCGCCTCTACACGATCTCCTGTTTATAAATTCTAGCTGACCAGCATTTATTATATGTCTATACTTGGCAACTTTGCATGTGCGTGTGTTGCGGAGCACGTTCAAGGTATCGGCCTTTCTCGTCGCGCAAATTTGAGAGTCGCTGCAGTGAATTGGTGCGCTTTCCCACCCCGTTTTGTTCGATTATAGCATCATTTCAGCATGTAAATGCGGGATGGGTAGTATGAAAGCAGAAAAAGGGGTTTTTTCTGGAGCTTGTTCGGAGAGGAGATAAGTACGTGCTCTAGACGCCTACAATCCTCGACTCATTTCACTCCTCCCCCTCCTAGACATTCTCCGGACCGCGCCTTTCTAGCCGCGATAGTCAACTCGGAGATGCTGGTGGGAAATTGAAATCTTTGAGGCTGCTCAAACCCACTTCGCCGAAGCATGCATCGGAGACGAAGAAAAACTCGGGCAACCTCTGCGTTGAATCTCGCTGCGGCCGAGGAACCTGCTACTTTTTCTGCGTTACGAGGGGATTTGTTAGCAACTGATGAGTACCTACTCGAGGCCCGCAAGTATGTGAAAAGTACCCGGACAACTCGTCGGTGGTATCCGACTTTCCCTGCAGTTCCGCGCTGTCGACGCTGCAAGGCCACTTTTCCTTCATCCGCTACCAGATCCGCCCTGCTTGCGCCGAGATACTGACCGGCCGGGCAGGTCCGCAGAGCCGTTCTCATTTGCGGAATGTATCTGTCTGGTCGCAGGCAACGAGCTCTACGCGAAGAACTATGGCGCAGCAGCAAGAACGTTCGCGGTTGGATACAGCAACGGGATTGACTGAGACATCAACTGGAATATGGCGGTCTTCTTGGCGCTCGGCGAGATTGCGTATCTGGAGGCAGCCTTATCAGGCGTATTTGAGTGGTTCGCTGCTGCGCGTAGTAGGCTCAGCATGCAGTAGGTCATGAGCATCTTCTGAAGTGCACAGTGTGTTATAGACATAGACTGCTCGACGAATTTCCTGCGTACGTATGATGCGGATGGCCATTTTCTCTGCTAAGAAATGCTACTCGTACGACCGCCTGATCTCTCGCTCTCCTCAGTACTAGTAGGGACCCGCACCGCGCATCCTGTACTGATACAAGTCCTTCTCTGGTCATGAGACAACACCGCCGCATACCGCAGTACACTCCGCATCAATATCCTCCATCTACTTGTAAATTCCGCCCAAAGACCATTGTCAAAGCTCTGCCCCCATGTCAATATGACCTACTCGCTCGTACCGTGGAGTGACTACATCTTCGCCCTATTGGACTTGGATGTCCTTTCTCGTACGTTGTTGCTGTGCCTATCGCCGCCTTCCCTGTTAGTATTAATCGTACAGAGGAAAAGGAGATGGTGAGGGCTCGCGGGATGGTTGAATAAGTCTGAAATCGTCATTCCTCTCGGACTCGAAGGGTGCACCACTAACTCTGAGACCGACATTCCTTAAGCCGTCAACCCAGCGCCTACGAAAACAGCATCCCTCCACACTGATCTCCTCCAGCGTCCTATTCATCTCGCGCCTCTCGGTCAAAGCTGTAGTCGTGATGTCGGACAGCAGCGCATCGGCTGCGCTAACGAAGCATGTAAAGTCTACACGGTATAATTCCAACGTGCGCAGATTCGGGAACAAGACCTGCTCCCCAGGCGAAGATGTGTTCCCAAGGACAGGGCTCGGCTCAAGATTGAGGGTGAGATCGAGGCCGAGTGCCTGCATCAGGTTAGAGGCGACCATTCCGTTAATCGAGAGGTGTTCGAGCGCTGTGAACGATGCAAACAATTTGAGCCATTCCATGCAGTCCAGGTGCGAAGCGGTTCCACAGACTTTAAGATGTCTGATGTTGTTCGTACAGATGCTGGCTAGGAATGGACGCAGAATCTGCACCGCGGGGATGACAGGTGTTTCTGCTATACCGTTATAGAAGCTGAACGCAATGGGTTCCCATAGTGTCTGTTCCATAAAATCGGGGGGAATCCCAGCAACCCAGCCTGGAGTAACAGCGTCACGCAAGCCATTCATCCACTCAGCGAGGACAGTAAATCCCCAAGCTCCAGGATTACATGAAATCCTCAACGATCGAGTAGACCGCGAATCGTCCTTCTTCCTAAGATGATGTATCATGAATGGTAAGAAGGCATCACAAACTGAGGCTTGATCCTGCATGGGAGACACCATTCGGCAACACACCTGGACAGAGGCCGCTGCAGGTATAGACAATTGTCCCACCAACCACAACCAAGACCATGGATCGCCCTCTAAGTCCAAAAGTTTCAGTCGTGCTAAGGCAACAGAGGAAGATAACGCTGGCGGCTGGGAACTGTCCGCGTCGGAGAGGGATTCAATATCTTTTAACGAATCCTCTATTCTCCCTTGAAGTATGAGTGTTTCCAATTTCGGAGTCCGAAGCAGTAGCTCCAGAAGCTGATTTCGATTCAAGGGTAAGTCTTCGTTGTCAGAAGTGACGATATTTCTGTATAACAAACAGAGATGAACCAGGTTGTGAAAGATGGATGGATGGAATGTGAATGTGGTGTTTTCCAGGCAGAGAAGTGTCAAGCGCGGTGCATTGCAGGCAAAAATATTGTCTGGGAGCTTCAGTCGGTTTCCTAGAATGCGTTAGTCACATAGCTTACATTCGCATGGGAGTCACAAGCATACCGGGATTCTGAACTTCATGTCTGTAGTAAAAGCTTACCAATGATGGAGCGGATGAAGTGAGAAGAGCGCGCTGGGATGCGTCCACATCCGCCAGAGGTAGATATGACTGGGAGATGATTGTTAGCTTCCGCATGCGATGTGCATTGGCAACCACGGCAGGAGGTATTTTCCGGTAGGGCTGGATCACAACGTCAAAAGGTGCCTCCTTCGACCGTCGCAGCCGTTCGTCCAATAAACTCGGCACTGAATAGATGTTACCCTGTCCCCACAGGTCAGGACATTCCAGTGCAACACCCCTCCAGGACCGGCAAACATGCATGACTCTCATCCATCCGAAATAGGGTCTGCGCGGTATGGCAATGTCTGCTAGATGCCGAAAGACGTGTGCGAGCACTTCTGGGCTCAGTCGCGCAATGGCGCAGACCATGTTCAGGCGAGATTTGATAAATCTCTTAGCCTCTTCGATCCATCTGAGCTCCTGCTCACACTTGTCCTTGACCTCCGTGAGCGGTATCTTCGGATCGTCCAGCGCAGAGAGGCGGGAGGCGCATAGCGGAAGCCATGGGTTGCCTTCATCTGGCTTGGTACTCTGCCCCTCGATGCCCGATGACGGACGAGTGGGGTCTTGCGCATGAGAGCGTCTAAGCCGACTCGTTAATGTTATAGTAAGATGTGATACTATGTTTCAACATACTCTGTGCAAGAGTTTGAACCTGCGGACATTGTGGATGCGAGATGAAAGGCTCGACGTGAAGATATCGATCAGATCAGAGGTGAGGACGGCTCGGCGCCTGCTATGCGCTCTGAATACTATCGATTGTTCGCAAATTCTCATGCCTGTCGAGCGCCAAAGTTCTAAGAAGAGCCTGCCGGAGCGTGAAATGTCGTACCTTGCCTTGCCATCCCACACCGCGCGAAGAAGTCTGAGTATTTTTCCGTCGACGGGTTGATGAGGTCGATGGGTTGATGAGTTAAGAGTCGGAATGCATAAAATGTCGTGAAACGCTGATAGCACCCTGCCATTGGGCGTCTAACAAAGAGTAGGTATATGCGCGAGCCCCGCGCCCCGAGTCCAACGTCCAGCCGCCAAACACAGCTACCCCTCGAACGTCGCCGCCGTGACCTCCACCCCGAGATTGTCCCTCGCAAATACCTCCATACCCTTCTCCAGCTCGTCCTCGAAGTCCCCGTCCGTCTCCGCGCGCAGCAGCGCCCGCCGCAGCCGCGACGCATAGAACGCGAGGTCGCTCGCGCACATCATCGTCAGGAACACGCCGCACGCGAGCCAGCCCTCGCCGTGCGATGCGCAGGCGCCGCTGCCCTCGAGCAGGTTGCGCTTCGCGAGCGGCTTCGCGGACGCACAGTGTGGGAATTTGCCGCAGACGCTGTTGCAGACCGTCTTGGGCAGGTCACAGACGCACTCCGTGGGCTTCTTCGCGGGGAACGGCGTGAAACCGTCCTTGCAGTCGAAGCCGCACGGGTCGCCGTTGAGACAGATGGGCGTGGCATGTTCGGGGAAGGTGCAGTGGGACTTCGGGGCTGCAGTGTTGATCTGCGGGACAGAGATAAGGATGAGAAGGTAACACGTGTGCTTGAGTGGACTCACCAAGCCTTATACGATGGCTGTCACAGAGGCTTCTCCCACCAACCCGACAGCAGCAATGGCGACAAGATTCGTCTTCAGGAAGAGCGGGATGGCCGAGAGACACAGACAGACGTCTGTTCATCGCCAATTCGGGTGTAAGTGAGCATGAACTACCTTGCAATGCTTCCTGGGCAATGCAAGTATGTAACATACCGAGTTTGCCAACGACGATGGGGATACCCAACAGCTCGACCTCAAGATCGATGTCGATGGCCGCGCAGACATCGATCAGGGCGTGGTCATCCAGAGCAGGAGAGCGCACTTCGAGTGAACGAGCAGCTGCACAGCCAGCAGCGAGCAGAGCAATGAAGGGTAGGGAGCGAAGAACGCGCATCTTGGTATGCTTCCACACGATGATACGTCAAGAAATGACCTGGTCCCGCAGAGCTCTGTCGGGTGAAGAAAAGCCTACCGGGCAGACCAGCATCTTTAAATCATACTGTCGGAATGATCCAGGCCACGCAGAAAAGGTGAGAACATGCAAATCGCTGGGCAAGAGCGCTGATAGTGCAGAAAAGAGGGATATAGAATCGTCCTAGCTTTCGACGCCTGCAGCATGGCTGGCAAATGAACTGGCCGCGGACATCGCTCGACAAACGCCAGGCACACTGGTGAACCGGTGACAGGTCATCCCTTGATGAAGCCAGTTATTCTGCCGACACACGAGGCGACGCGCGGGGACGTGTTGCAGAAACTGGAGTGTTTTCAATCAAAAAATAGCATCGCAGACTTATCATGAGTTCGTGACATGGCAGCTTCGCTGAACACGCCCGTGCCGCAGGAAACATGCGGCCATATGGGAAGTCCGATATTATTTCTTCGGCGCTAGCATCTGGCCCACTATGACCGACGATGCAAGTAAGAGCACTTTGAAAGAGCAAACGAATCGATGTTATCGACGCTTTGTCCGAGCGATAGATGGTGGTAGCGGACTGTGAAGGCAGCAGCAAGATAAGGACACTGATACCTTGCTGACACCCGGGGAATCTGAATCTGTTTGCAGCGATTCCCATATACACGCACCTGAGTCACAGAGGTAGACCTGTTATTAATGTCAGAGTGGTATGGAACGTGCTTACCCTGATGTCTGCCATGCTTTGACATGATGGTCTAGAGGAACGATGAGACGAGATAGAAGAATCAATCAGCCGGATGCAGTCAGTCATAATGTGGCATGGGGTTAAGGTTATTTCATTATCGACCTCCCAACTTGTTTCCTGCTTGAAATTAGGCGAGTATATGCTTCAATCCTGCACAAAGCATGGCAATACAGGTGAATATCTATCCATCTGAATTCTATGTGTCTGTAAATGATTTCATACAGCGGCTGCGATGCCACGATTCTTCGTCACGTTAATCCAGTACTGCCATGCTGTGCTCGTCCCCATCGAGTTCTTTACAGCCGCACTCTTGCAGATACACTCAGATGGCCGAGATGGCCTCCGTCCTGGATGCCAGTCTTGCATATTCGATCTTCAAGTCTCTTCAAGCTTTAGCCTCGGCCTGCAGTTGTTCGCTGTGCACTTGGAGGAAGATACCCGGTACTTCTAGACTGTAGTAAGGTTTCGTTCCTTCTTCGTACTCAATCATTCTAAAAGTGCCCCCGTTAACGCACTTGAGCAGTAGAACTATCTCCGTCAATGTCCACAGACCAGGTGACAGACCATGCCAATCCGACTACACACTTCCCTGCTTCGGGACAACTGCTCTCTTGACACATGGCTCCAGATCGTCTGCTCTCAGAACATGCGCCAACCAGATGCAGCCCACACAGTTCCGTCTACTGGATGCGATACTATGATTGCCTCTATTGCTCCACTTCTGATCGCACGTCCTTGACGGTGTACAATGCACCAGCCCTGACGGACTCCTCAAATCAGGTTTCCAAGCCTCGACCCGATATCCCTGGACGGCCATGGCCCCCGTAAGAAGATCCTGTCGACATCCCGAGGAGTCAATTTCCTTGCAGCGTCACTCCAGTTCACCCTTGTCGAGCCCTGATCTCATCTGGCACGGCCGCCAGCCTGCACTCACCGCGCTGATTCCACCTTTGTATGTAGAAGTGGAGCCTTGTCGCCGCATTGATTTCTCGGATCGACTTTTGCATGGGACGAAGAATCCGTTCTGGTGTTTGCGACCACTCGCAGAGCGTACGTACTTACCGCTTCAGCGCTTCCCCGCTCGACCAAATGTGTCGGCCGTACACGAACGTCGCTGTTGATTCATCGGTGTACGCCTCTTGTTACCTGCTGACGCGCCTCGTGCGGCCCTCAATGCACTGCCCGTCTAACGACATTCTGTCCACGGGATCCGCGGGCTCAGGATACTTTGTCCTTCGATTGCCAATGTCGGTCAAACTGCCGACACTCATCTTCTCTAGAGCATATGGCAAGTCCTTGGCTAGTGATCTCTATCCTTCGCCTGGCCTACGCCAAGCTTCCGCTCTATACACTATATTAATGCTCTCCTACGCCCCCAGCGACTCCGATACGGCGAAGCTCGGATATCTCGCTTTAGTTGGAGCATTAAACAAGTGTTACATCCCTCCTCTGGCATCAGATGCACGAGATAACTGGATCGTCTGCTAACCGAATTGGCTTCCTAGCAGACATGTTCGGTCCGACAGATCTGCACGGGCGCCGGACCCCTTCATACATAGACGAACGTCTCCCACCTTTCTGCTGCCGCACGGAGGCCTCTTACCGGCGCACCTGCAAGCACGGCTGGAAAGCCTAAGCTCAAGTTCCGTGGATCCCTCGCACACGCGCCCTGTTTAGCACCCGAGACTGTCTAGCCTTCTTCACCCATCATCTGGTGTTTTGATCTGTTCCTCTTTCTTTGGCAACTTGCGTCGACGATCTCGTCGGGGCTTCTATAGGGTTCGAGGCGCTCGCCGCTGCCGTATGCTGCAAATCCAAACCGATGCCGACGGTTCCCGTGCAATGGCATGCATCATCCCAGCGACGCTGCCTTTCTCCTTATAATGATGCCTTCGCGGTTGTACTTATCATTTGGTTATAAGCGTGTCGTTGATTCAAGAAATCGCAGCGAGCCTTCTTCGAGAATGCGCAAGTGTATGTGCCTCAAAAGTAAACGTCCAAGCGTATAGATCCGATACCGCTATCTACTACACAATGTGGAGACCGCGGTGTTGGATGCTAAATAGTAGATTACAAGGAAAAGTCGTTCTAAGTCAACGACATGTCAGTCCGTGAGCTTGTATAAAGTAATGATAAGTGAACCGACAAGTGTAGATGCATATGGAGAAATATGAGAGTGATGAGAGGAGAGAGAAAATTTGGAAAATGATTCCACAGTGCAAACATCCGGAGACCATGTAGACTTCCTACGGTCAATCCCTGCGACTATACCAAAGGCAGATCGCCTAGAAAGGCTTGCAGAGGTGGGTCGTGCCCTCGTTGGCAGGGACAAAGCGCGGCGAGTAGTTCTTCTTCTTGCGCCCGTCGGAGTGAAGCACGCCGTTCGCGCTATCGTCCTCGGGAAGGATACGGTCAAGGTCCTCGCGCGTCCACCGCCAGCCATACCGCTGCGCAGCACGCAGCGCCTCATCCGAAGGCGGAAATGCGCCTGCCGCGTCCCGGATAGCCGTAACGCGCTCGTCCAAGTAGCTCGCGACCTCGGCGGTGACGTGCTCCTGCGTCGGGAGGGGCGCCTCCTCAGGGTTCCGCCCCTCCTCCACGAAAGCCGCCTTCTGCGCCTCGTGCAGCTCGTGGCCGATCGCGTGGCGCACGCGTTCGATGAAGAACACGCGGTTGCGCTCTGCCGCCCAGTCGGTGACGTCCCAGTAAGTCTCTCGTTCCGTGCTCATGTTGATACGTACTGCCTCCAAGGGCGAGACGTGCGGGTGGCGCATCCGCAGGTTNCCCGCGCGCGGGACGGCGCGCTCAGCGACGAGAATGGGATCGTCCATGATCTTCCGGGTCTCCTCGAGCCGCCCCAGCTCCGCCAGCTCGGTCGCAACGTCGGCGTTGTCGCGGTGGCGCGCGGGCGCGTGCGCAGGGCGAGGTTGTAGTGGGCCCAAGTGCGATCTACTGGTGGCTGTCTGGCTCTGGTGTTATGCCCGTTGTCATATTTATGGTGAATGAATTGGATTACAAACAATCGAAGCAAAGTATAGACGAAAGCATGGATACGGTGGCAAGACACGAGAAGAAAAATACGAAGGGGACGATGCTGACGACTCACCCTCGAGCTTGGCATCGAATCCTATATCGGGAGATAAGGAGAATGTCGATTTCACTTGGCTGCTCGACCAACGACAGAGATAAACAAGCCCAGGAGATGCCCCTTCGAGGCTTGATTCAAGACGGAACATCTAGTGCATCGACTTTACGTGCGAATGAAACCATGCTGTCGTTGCCGGCCCGAATGTCGAGACGTGTATGGGCACAGGCGATGTTTAAAAGACCATTTTCATACACGAAGGAACTTATCCATTCGGCTGTCCATGCATACTGGCAGGATTTGGAAAGTACAGTATCCTTCCTTACTCAAAAAACGAAAACATCTATTTGGTTCGGGACTTGACGGCCTCTACAAAACGCCAAAGTATGTCAAATCGATATACAGATCGAGCTGAAACACACTCACCTTGAGACACAGCAGCCGATGTTCGTCCAACATGGAATCAGAATACTCCGCATGGTCCGGGATCTGGACCGCGGAATATGGTAGGGCTGTAATACTCGTAGGGCTTGTGAAGACCCCAGAAAAGTCATGCGTCGTGGCCTCGGTGACAACTTGATCAGAGAGATCGACTGTCATCTCTCTCTCTCAAGGTCTGCCTGTGGGAGACTAGTGACAACCGTCGCAGCGTGGCCCTTATCGTCGGTGAAGGGCGCGCGCTTCAGAGCACGCGGGTTGAAATCCAGGATTTGCGCGGTTTCTACGCCGTCCGCGTCGCGCACTGTCAGGACAATACGCTCGCCTGCGAAATGTCTACGGTGGGACTCGTTCAGTGACAGGCTAAAGTAAATGTGAGAAAAACAGACCTGGCTGGACATTGCACGACACTAGGGGGTTTCGTCAGGAATATCCGGGAGTTCTCCGGCCCCCAGTCCTCCCATGGTATAAATATGGTCTGACGATTCAACTCAAGCATTGACAGGGCCCGTCGCGCGAGGGAAAACAGTGTAGTGCTGTGCAGAACGAAGGTAGCACTCGAGCTATGCCTGTCAATCTGTGAATGAGTCGGATGCCCATCCACGACGATTACGCGAGCATGGGTATCGGTTGAAGCTATGAATGGACCATCTATTTGGGTGTCCGAAGGATGGCTAGCTATAGACAAATAATAAGGCATATAACCCTCTGGAACCAGCTTCGGCAAGCATAGGCTGACAATATGCATAAGCGGGGTGTCCAGATATGTCCACTTCGTGCCGGGCGTCGCATGTTGGCCGAAACGAAATAGGCGGGACCACGATGGCCCGAAGTCAGAACAACGAATTCACTGGACGAAAGCAAGGAGAAATTATAGGTATCAAACGGGGCTTCCTTCCATTCCATATGCTGAAATAAAATTAAGATTAGCACTGGCAGAACATTACAGATACGACTGATTCTCACCGCAAGTTTTTCTCCCGTCTTCCAGTTCCATATGATGGTAAACACCGAAGTGCAGACAACAAGGTGCATTGCGAGGATGGCGTCGCATATGTGAAATGACAAGAGATAGGTCGGATTACTACTCACTTCCGTCTCCAAGATAGGACTCTGGCACGCTGGATGAGATAAGACAGCACCCGAGGAAAGAGTCCTAAATTGTACGCGAATGCAGGTCTGGGGAGTGACGTCGTCTTGATCCTCATCGTCCTCATCAACTTCTTTTTTGAAACATTCGAAGATCATTATCAGGTCCTTGCTAATGTCCACGAAGTGCTTCTGCGATCTGAACTTCAACGCCGCGATCATGTCGTCCACCAGAAGGCCACGATCCAAGAACTTTGTCGTCCTGCCGGGCAAAGAATATCCTCTAATCGACTTCATATAGAAGATGAAGGCTTCTGGTCTGATAGCTTGTGTATACAGGCCCTGGCTATACGAGTTGTCAATACTTCGCGACTGCGGGAGGATGATAGTCTGATGCAGGAGGGGCTTGAAGGTCGACCAGCGTGCCTGTAGATCGCGAAGAACGCGGAGTGATTCGGCCATTGACATGCGGTTGCTTTGAGCATCGACGAGTCCCGCGACGGCGAGCTCTATGATATATACGAGATCCGGCGCCGTTGTGATCAGGTCGTAAAAGGACCGGCATACCTGCCATGGAGGTTCAAGACAAGCTTGATCATGGAATCGGTCATTCACGTACCAGTGAGCAAGTTACCAAGTCTCGATAACTGAGACACCTCAGGATTAACACGACAACCTCCGGAGGAAAGGCAGTGATGATTTTTGAGGGAACATTGGTCGCTGAACCCATAGATGGAATTGGTTGGGATTCGTCCTCCATCGGCGGCAGGTCAGGGATGCAATAACGAGCAAGGACGCCAGACTCTGGTGGATGCGTGGCTTGACTTTCCTGTCACTAGAGAAACCAGAGGAAATTCACGATAAGAGCTGATCGTTATGGGCGCTCGGCGATGCCCATGTTTCTGCTGTAACGTCAGATATGTCGATCCTGAGGCCTGAGGCACGAAGGTTGAGTCAAGTATCTACTCTGCCTCTGGGAGACTAGCTGTAACTAACTTACCAAAAAGATCTTGACAAAACTCAAGCACTCACTGCTCGCCGATAACCCAGTCCGATTGCCAGATGTTTCAATAGCTTCAATAACCCAACGTGCGTGTGATGGTTCATTACAACGCGCAAACATGACCTCAGCAGAGCCAGGATATGGCAAGAGGCAAGAAAGGATAGTCAACTTCCTGACGGGGCACAAGTCCCCAGATGAAACGATCCTGGGCCTGAGGCACGATGGTTGAGTATTCGTCTGGAAGACTACGCGAGGCGGGCGGGATCAAGCGTCAGATGAAACGATCCTGAGGCACGATGGTTGAGTGTTCATCTACTCTGCCTTAGGGAGACTAAGTCAAGCCCGTCTACGGCATCGCCCGCTGTCGCCGTCCTCTCTCCTCCTCCTCTCCTCTCTCTCTCCTGCCTCGTGCTTCTTGGTCTCCTCATCAACTTCAAGGCTCGAGGTATCTGGGTGGGGGCTCAGGAGGTACTAGGTAAGTAAAAAAAAGTCGCTGTATCTCGTACGTTATGTATTAACCTTGAGAGTACCACTCGTCAATGAGTGGTACTCTTGCTTTTTCCATTTGTTCTCGACCTGCCCCACATCCATCCCCCACCCGCACTCCACCGCCCTGCTCCCTTTGCACACATCGCCGTCCCCTCGTGCATGTCGCCGTCCCCTCGCACATGTCGCTGCCCTCTCGCGCCTGTTTCGCACCATCGCGCCCATTTCGCA
>SFCI01000408.1:10756-22134 GCA_004681135.1 Hericium alpestre | reverse complement strand
AAGACCCTCGGGCCTCGGCGCTCGGATCTGGGCGCTGAGAGTGCGCTGAGCGCTGAGCAAGTGAGGCGCCAGTGTTCGCGCGACTACAGCCTTCAGCTTCAGGCTTCAGAGCTAGCACCGCTAGAGTGGCGCCGAGAGAAGAGTACGATAGAAATATATACTGAGATGCCACGTCCTTGAGCACCGAAAGTATTGAACTTACTGCAAAAAGTAGTCCATGCGGAACCGCGGGCAGCGTCGGCCAGGGGGGGATATGGAGTGAAGCGCTGTAAGTAGCGGTTGAAAGCGGCTTGCGCGAGAATAGCTGTAATGACAAGACACAAAAATCAGTAGGGTCTTGACGGTCCCAGTAGCAACAGAAAGGCGGAAGGCTCTCGGAGGAAGTTGTCCATAGATAAGATGCAACTTGAAAGCCACCACGGGAACTGATTAAGGTTAGGGTCCGTCTGGGTCTTCGACATCGTCAGCGATAATACTCAACACTCAGCGCTCATCGTTGTCCGCGATGACCTCGTACGCAAGGCACTCCCCATCGACATTCTCATCACCCGCCTCTACGACACTCTTTCGAAGACTGACATGGGAGGGGACCGTTCCTCTCGAGATACGCGTCGATTCAAAGGAGCTTCCTGCGAATAGCAATCGCGGACTAGAATGCTACTTTGTACAGGCAGCCAGAGTTAGTTATCTGCCTCTGATTGTTCCAGAGATCAAGCGCTTCCTTATGGATGTTGTTTTCGACGAAGAGGCTGCGAGGGGATTGAAAGAGGAAGATTGGTGGTTCGAGAGCGAGGATGGGCATCTACTCAAATGGTACGCGGTTAATACATTACCAAGCCATGGATGTCGACGTTGACTATGGGACCCAGGCATTGGCCGATTGGACTTATATATGACAATCATACCACGTCCTCAACTGTTCGTCATGCCTCCACATCTACCTTGTCGCAGTCTGTGCCGCTCCGACTCGTGCTTCACCTTGCATCTCCGCCGACCGAAAAGCTACTGATAGCGTCGAGTGCTGAAGCTTGCAAACAATCTTTCATGGGTCAGCTCAAGGAGGCAGACTTCTTGCGGTGGGGAAATACTAAGCGGATGACTGGTCTCCGCAAGGCCGAGCAGGACGGTATTTGGGAAGGCATCAGGGAGCGTAAGTCCTCGTTCCATGCTCTACATGTAACTTTACTCAATTTGACTGCTTGCATGATGCCTGTCTTGCAGACAATTTCGATGATTATTGGCGTGTTGCGTCAAAGGTGACACCTACTACCACACCCGCCCGGCCTAGTTCACCTCCCATTCCGCCATCGTCCACTTCCCTTCATTCCCGTCCGCCTTCGGCCGATCCTCAAAGCAGTCCCGATCGTGATGGCGCCTATAGCGTGCGCAGCGTACCTGTCAGACTATATTTGCCTGATGGCCCCGTTCTGCAGGATCTGGCTCCACCCCTGCTGGAAGATGGTGAGTCGGGTTTTCCGCCGCGATCTTGGAGCCTGCTCGTTCCAATGAGTGGGCTTTCATGACTCGTCGATTATTCATATTGTCCTTCACGCGTGCGAACCGTTGCTGACATGTCGAATCCCAGGCTCGCCGAATACACTTTCAGACCTGCTGTCTCAGCATCTTCCACTTCTTTTCCCAATCTCGTCGCCATCAGTGCAGACGCCGCGTGATCTGGCTTATGCCCTGATCCAAGGTGTTCTCGCACCCCCAGACGCGGAGTTAGCTTGGTTAGGCGCATGCATGGCAGGCGCAGACGGATGGGTGAACATCTGCATCGGACTCCTGCGAGACCGTTGATATCACGTTTCCGTTTCGCTGCCCCGATTCTTTTCTTCGTTGTTCGTAGGATTTAGAAGCTATACCCCCTTGTACGTATGTATACGGTTTATAGAATCGCCTGATTCATCCCAGGATCACCCGTTAACGAATCCGTCTTCGCAGCCCGTACAGTGATGGACCTCCCAAGCGGTGCTTATTTTTGAGAATGCTTCCTGGAGACTTTCCCATGGCCGAGCTACAGGTGCATTGCTATTGCTTCTTGCTGCAAACGGTGAATGTCGATCCATCGCGGCGAGTGCCATCCGCTGTAGTTGCGGTGTACCCCAACTCAGTTCCTTGATGCATTCGATTGTGTGTTTCCCCGCACGCCAAAGCGCCAGCTACAGCCCGCCGGTGTGAGCAAACCACCGACCTGTCAGATCAGAGCCTTGTGTCATTCATCATCCATTGCATTCATGACTTTGTCATCGACGTTGGCAACAAAGGTATCCGGCAAGTGCATGCGGGAGTAACCGAAATTTGCGCACATATGTTATTACTCGGATGCGCACCCTGCAGGGTTCCCATCCCGCCGACTCGGCAGAAGAACTCGGGTCAGGACGAACCTAAAGACCGCCGGTTTATGTGGAAGCTTTTGATCCTGCAGTCTGCGAAGTATGGCGCCTGTTAGGCACCTGTGCGACTCACAATTGACTAAGTACTAAGCGAAGATTGATCGAGAAGCGAGCACCACATTGACCTCAGACAATCCATTTATTTTGTCGAGGGATCTACTATAGAGCACACGTCGTGAATGTAAAATTAATGGTTGTCCGTAGGTAGAGTAGAACAGATACTATTTGTTACACATGTTGTGATGCCGAGGAGAGAATGAGATCCTAGAAGACAAACGGAGGTAGAACGAATGCGCGACTGACATGCGACACAGCGATACGACAGGGATATTAGGGGGTATTATAGGTATAAGTGATGGAGTGATAGTCCATGCCTCGAAGTCGATGATTAGTTTGATATGCTGAGACTTCTATGCTGGAGGCGTCCCGTATTCAGTGAGAAGGGCATATGTCAAAAAAGAGAAGACGTACTAGATGTCAACTGTTGAAGTTGTGCGACCGAAGTCCACGTGGCTCTATATATGGCTTGATCTCCGTCGCCCGCCGACCGAGCAACATTGTCGTTGCTCAAGCCCATACTAAGCGCCATCTTCATCGCCATCTACGATAGTTTAGATTAAATCAGACGTCATATTAGGGTGGGGATTGGTGCTGCTCACCTGGCTGTATTCATAACACCCTATAGCAGAAAGAATGAGCACGTCGATCATGCAGGGTATCGCGTCCTTACCTGCTGTTCGACCGTTCTTGTATTCGCCCCAGGCGATCAGAATAACCGCATGCAGTATCTCTAGATAGGGATAATGCGAGCTGGCTGATAAGAGACGCTGCAAAGCGAGGTCAGCGCTCTGCTGCGGAGAAAGGACGAGGACGAGAGCGCACCTTCGCATTACTACTGTAGGCGTCACAGACGACACTCGTACCTCGAGACAGCACATCCTGATGCTGCGAGTACCTATTGTTGAACATGATCAGAAAGTCGCGCATTCAAACATGGAGGAGACGCACCGTGCACCCAAAGCCGCGATGCTACTAGCGAGGGCCGGCGACAAACTGCCATTGTAGTGGCGTCTAGATATCTCCTCGGGCCGGAGAAACGGGAAGTTACGCTCGAACCGTTCAAAGAACAGCGGCATCAAATAACTCATTAATGTGGGATTAGGGAATTCCGGCTGCCGAGGGTCAAACAATGAAGAGAGCTGCGTGTCGCGATGATTCGGAAAGCGTAGATGGTATGGATCCTGAGGAAGGCCGCTCGGCAGGGCCTGATGCGAGTATTGCGCAGACTCCCCCAAAGGTGACGCGACATAACCATGCCTGGAGAGTACACATGGATCAGCCTAGTGTTGCCCAGGAAGAGTGGTATGGGTTCCGTACGTAGATCGTTGCTGCACAACCGTGGAGTCATGTGGAAACCAGGCATCAGGTGCCGGCTGAGATGACGCATATGGCGCTGGCGAGCTTGAGGCATATCTGGACTGCTGAGCTAGGTCCACACCTGAAGCCGGCACGCCAGAGGAATACCAAGCATGGGATTCAGACGATGAACGCGAGTGAGGTTCTGGAGACCCAGTGTAAACGAGCCCTTCTGACTTCCCCGCTGCGGGAGTCGAAGACCGACGCGGGCTATGTCCAGACGATCCAGCGCTCGCGCCCGTGACGATGCGACTTCGCTCCGCGAAGTACCGCTCGCGATCTCTGAACTCGCAAGGAACGTTGGTTGACTCGCATGCCTCGCATTTGTGGGACTTCGTTTGCACGCATTTGATTTTCTTCAAGCGACTGTCTGTGGGTCAGTAATATGCTATGTCCGGGAGGACAGGGCCACGCACCAATTATCGCACGAGGTGACCAGCCGCGGACGCTTCTTATGGGTCTGATTCAACTGCGGGGACTCCAACACGAAGCGCAGGTTGTCCATATGCAAGTAGCAGGAGCAACGGGATGGAGGCCACAAGGGACGGGTGGAATGATACTCGGAAGTAAACCCAAAGGTGGATGACGAAGTAGCTTTTAAAGGGCATCGCGGAATGAACAAGGCAGATCTGAGATGCGGCTGCCTGGAGGGGACGAAAGGCAACTTCCCAGATGACCGAAGCAGGGCATTGCAGTAAGTAAAATCGCGCTTGTCGAGATCGGTGTACCTCGCGACGAGATCCGACGGGCGCGGCGCCTTTCGACAGCGCAATAGTCTATTAGTCATAGTGTAACAGCCAAAACATCGGAGAGCGCCTGCAGCTGATACCCAAGGTGCAATGATCAAAGTGCGAGCGGCATCTAGAACCACGTCAGCGGATGGTGCTCAGACTATTGAAGCTTGAAGCCGGATGAGCCTGATCGCATACGCAAGATAGCGACGGACGCGCCTGAGGCAGTGCTTGAGCACTATATGCGGACAACCAGTCACGGTTGAGCGCAAAAAGACTGCGGCTCGCCGGTGATGCCCTCCAAGCAGGGACGGGATAAGCCCTCTGACACTCGGGTCCAGCGTCTCCGGTTTGCCACGGCAGGGCACAATGGGAGCCCGACGAAAGAAGCGCTGATCCCACCAATTCGAACTTCATTGCGACTCGACGGAAACAAAAAAAAAAATGGATAAGATCTATCACACAGGCTAAATCGGGACAATCTACTTACAGAGATCGACATCGTATCAAAGAGTTGTTTGGAGGACTCCGATGGGCCCAACCCGTTCGCGGGGCCCCATACGACCCATCATTTCAAGTTCCAGATGGCATGAGTGGATGCAAAGGCAGTGCATACCGTTCAGGCGACTGCAAAGTTTGTCATGGATCACTACCATGTTCACTCACTAATGCCCATCTCGTGCGCTATTGGAAGCGCTCTGCGATCGGGTTCCAGTACTTGGATGATGGATCGGAGTCGCCGAAATCTTACGCGAATAAGTATCCAGACCGTCATCACCGCAGTCACGCCGTGTACCGCCATATTCCGTTTCCGTGAGCATCAATGCTGAGGCACACTTACCTCAACAAAGACATCTCGTACGGCCCAGACGCAGATCCCTTCGACAAACCCGAGTGCGTGGAAACTTGCATGGAGGTCGGATCATCTCATTGTCGACGCGGCATTGAGCCGACTGAACGCGAGGCGCCTAGACGCGAACAGTTATTGTCATGAGATACTTGGTCCGGCGAGTGTCGGGAGTCACGTACTGAGTGATGACGGCGGGCAGACGTCCCAGGCTTTGGTGCAGCTCTGGATCTGCAACTCAATAGATCAAAGTCGGCGTTTACACTTGCACAGCCCTTGATCGATCAAATTGCCCCGTTCAACTACTCAAGGGTAGGTCTGCGCCAAAGTAGAGCGCAACCCGACGCACCGACCATCAAGTGATAAGCAGGATTGGATGAAATTTAACGGGATGGGACTTTTTGAGCTTTTCGAGTGTCGAATTTGCCGAAGAAGCCTGAGATAACTCAGCAAAGACCAAAAAGAGAGTAGTCAATGACCTGCGGGGTCGGAGTACGGGTACATGCGTAAATAAGCCATCACGCATCTGGCGGCTTTCCATCCTCGCGGAGTCGGTCGACATCATGGGCATGGTCACTGTGCCCGAAGGGTCGTCCATCGCTGACCGGCCCTCCTGATGACTCAAATGGGTCTCCGCCTTCAGTCACACCCTCGAAGTCTTCGTCTTCAACTGAGAACAAAGGGCTATCCCCATCACTTGATCTTCGATCGTCCTGCAGGGACGGCAT
The DNA here is from genome assembly GCA_004681135.1 of Hericium alpestre. Taxonomy (NCBI): domain Eukaryota; kingdom Fungi; phylum Basidiomycota; class Agaricomycetes; order Russulales; family Hericiaceae; genus Hericium; species Hericium alpestre. The sequence continues at coordinate 16,016 of SFCI01000408.1, read as the reverse complement.
CGCATCCTTAGTACTCGAGTAGGACCAATGATAATTTGATAGGCGTGGTCCACTCACCGTCAAAGTATCATTGAGTCTAAGTGGATCGGTTTCAGATGCAAGGTGGTAACCCGCCTCCAGAGGAATATCGGCATCAAAAGCGACAGGCTTTCCATGCGCGTCGAGCGGGACCTCGGATTCAACAGATTTGCGATATTTGTGGTAAGTGAACAATGCAATGCCTGTGAGATAATTGAGCCTCATTCTCGACTCCTACTGAGTGTAGCACGAACCGCAAATCGTGATAGCCACCCCAGTGATATTGAGCGGCGTCAACTCATCGCCGAAAAACCAAGACGAAGCTGTTATCGTCGTGACTTCCTTTGCAATACCAGCGATGGACATGGGTACGACTCCAGCCCTGAGGATGATACTAAGAGTGGAAAAAAAAAAATAAGAGTCACGTTCATCACCCGGGCAGAAAATCAATGATGAATTACGCACTAGTATTCACTGAGCACCATACTGAAGGCCAGGATCCCAGGTAACAGGAGCAGCACACACGTCCGGAACGTCGTTGCCGCTCCGTCGAAGAAATGGCTGCCAGATAGAGTCGACCATCGGTCAACGATAGCAGACATGATCGCTAGAGTTACACCCATGACTGGAGACAGCCAAAAGAGGGTGGCAGCAGGATTGTCAAGGCCCAACTTCTTATCCCTGAGCAGGAGTTGGGTGAGACTCCAGCGGAGACCACTCAGCGCACTGCCAGATAGGACAAGAATCAACCCCGACAGAACAAAATGGGTCTCAGTTGCGACCATCAAAACGACTCCCGCCACTATCAATAGGATTACGCCGACCAAACGCAGAGAGAATGTCTCCAAGCGGAAGAGGAAGGCGAAGAAAAGTACGAAGATTAGGGAGGATGACTTGACCATTGCTACAAGGATAGACGACGTGAGCTAATTTTCGACAGTCGTGGGCCGTCTGTAGTGCCACGTAAATTAGATTAAACACTGACTGTAGAATGTGAGAGTAATAGTTTTGAGTGACAGGTTGGACAGTCCAATGTCAAGGCTAGTCGCAATAGCAGTCGGCGCAGCTTTACGTCTAAAAACAAGAAGTCAACACGATACAAGTCTTTCCAGCAGAGGGACACTGATGAAATGAAAGAATCGACAGACCAAGGCATCGACAGACCAGAGCACTCAAAAGGCGCAAGCGTCGACGCCTGCTCGCAAGAGAGTATAAGGGAAAGGTGCTCGCGCTGTACGTACCCATAATCACGGACGGTCGGACGGTGCTCCGGACGAAACTTGCGTGGCCATCCATATCGTAGCACCGCCGAGAGCCCGAATTGCACAAACATATGCAATGTCGTAACGAACAAGGGGTAGGGAAACCCAAAGTGCTCGGGCGAGAACATCCATTTGTTGTAGAGCGACAGCAAGATAGCAAATATAAACCTGCAAGCACACGCTCAGAGATACTATCAGTCCAACGACGACACAGAACTTACCAAGATGCTATGAAGAGCATGTTAATGAATGCATTCCGCCACCATAGCCGTTTCTTCTCCTCAGGTGTAGCGAGATGGACATCACGGAGCTCGCTATCTTCTAGGTCATTCAGGGGGTATGCGGGAGGTCTATTATGGAAATCACGTTGAGCTGACATGGCATGGGTTTTGGTCGTTGCCGTAGAGCCAGACTACGAGCGCGACCGACAGGTCATGGAGAAGAGGTATAGAACGTGCGTGGGAAGCTGCGACGCGCGACGCGTTGATCAAGATCGCCCTGCGCAACACCTGCGCTGCCATCTACCACATCGTTATTCGATACTAAAATTCTGTTCTAGCTATGGGCGACACTCAACCCACTAGCCCTGTCTCTGAAGAACGAATGGCGAATCGCGCACGCTTTGAGCTTGAGCTCGAATTCGTCCAAGCCCTTGCCAATCCTTACTACTTGCATTCGTTGGCCCAGCAAGGCATCCTCAATCAGCCGGCTTTCATCCACTACCTCGAATATCTCTTATATTGGAAAGAGAAGGACTACGCTCGGTTCATTCTGTGAGTGCGTCCGTCCCTCTATTTGTGCTTCAACTTATCGCGGCCGTTCAGCTATCCGCATGCCTTGCATCATCTCGAACTTTTGCAGCACGCGCCTTTTCGTGCGGAAATCGGGAAAGATGAGTGGAGAGAGTACCTTAACCAGAAACAATTTGATCACTGGCGCACTTGGTATGTACTTGTCGATTTTTATGGTGGTAGCATGGTCGACAACCCGGCCTCATTGCGAATATTCAGGAGAGAGCCGCATCGTTTGAATCCTGCGCCGCAAGAGACCGAGGCAAAGCCGACCACTACGAATGGCACTGCATGACAGCCCCGCTGTTACTTTGTCGTGGACATTGTCGGCAATATCTCCGTTCCTCCACGCGTTTCCAGCGTACCTTGCTGGTCGGATCTGCGTTCGCTCCGCAGCTGCCGGGCGCACAGGGTTTTCGAGCAGCACATTCATCTGGCATGCTAGGTGGCATGATCCTACATGCTGATCAGGATAGCATTGGGCGGACTGTGTTCCTCCTTGCCTCCCTTTGGTTCAACGTATGTCATTTACCATTACGGAATAGACTGCTATTTTGTCCATAAGCCAGTCGACGTTGGCTAGTGCGTAGATCTGTCGTACGGATAGAATGAATTGTCATGTACATTTGGTCATAGCGAAAACAGCCAGACTGAGCCAGTAGTTCATAGTTCAACTTGTAGTCAACCTTGAGTCAACCTCCAAGAATCAAGATATTGTTTGGGCGCTTATGTATGCACTTGAGAGCACGTGCGGCGATTTTTGACGCGTACGCGTCCTCTGTAGCTGTTGTAGTGACGTGAACGCTGCAAATAACGACGACATCGGGAGTCCTTTCATTAGTCTTTATAATTTCGACGACACGCCACGAAATCTGCGATGTCGGGAGAAGATGAATCTAGCGGATGGCAACTCACGGAGTCCGATCCAGGCGTCTTTTCGTGCGTTGTCCATTACTTCGTTCATGACATTTTCTCATCTGTAATACTTTGCCATGCAGCGAGCTCCTCAAATCTCTAGAAGTTCCTCTTATGGTCGACGATCTCTACTCGCTGGACGCGTCATCGCTCGCTCACTTTAAGCCTATTCACGCCCTTATTTTTCTTTTCAAATGGCTTCCAGGCACCGGGGAACCCGACAGCACTGGCGGTGAATACGACGACGAGTTCCCCGGATTCTTTGCGAATCAAGTAGTCAACAATGCGTGCGCCACGCTCGCCGTGTTGAACGCTTTGGGCAACATTGCGTCTCTACGCATGGGACAACCGCTCACGGACCTCATCAGTTTCACAACGGGGATGGATCCCCAGACTCGTGGTATGGCCGTCACGAGCGCTGACTGGTTGCGTGAGGCGCACAATGCGTTAACCCCCCCCTCCGCCATCTCTCTCGAGGGCTTGAATCTACCCAAGACCACCGAAGATGCTTACCACTTCGTTGTCTACCTCCCGTTTATGGGGTCCGTGTTTGAGCTGGACGGTTTGAAGCGATCACCGATTCGCCATGGACCTTACGAGGAGCATGGTGAGGGCTGGACCAAGAAAGCGCGGTAGGTTGCTGTTCGATCCTACAATGACCTGCCTTATTTACGGCGTCGGCAGAGAAGTGATCGAATCGCGTATAGCGACATACCCTGCGGGCTCGGTGATTACTTCCTATTGACATCTCCATTTGCAGTGAATTCATGTGGACCTTAGCTCGAATTCAGTCTTCTCGCGTTACACGACGACAACTTGCCCAGACTGGAGCAGCAACTCGCTGAATTACAGGCATCGGGTGACGAAGTGTTGTCGGCAGAAATTGCCCAGCAAGTCGCCAATGAGCAGGCAAAGAGGAAACGATGGGCGGTGAGTCCGTTCTTGTGCTCACATTTCTGTCTCTGACGGTTTTCAGTTCGAAAACAGTCTGAGACGACACAATCACGTCGGCCTGATTCATGCCCTGTTACATGCTCTCGCGAAGGGTGGTCGCTTGGAATCTGCGGCGGGAGCAGCACGGTTGGCCATGAAGGAGCGCGTGGCCGCCCGTCGGACGAAGGGGGACGTAGATATGGAGGGGTAATAGATGTTGCTCCGCTCCCGAGAACTGGACAAGCCCAGTTCATCCTGTGCGTCTGTAACTTGTTTAACGTTCAACTTCGTTCAGCCGCTATGCTTCAGCTTGTCCGTATATCCCACATTCGCCGAGGCCCAATTATCGATCTTGATAATGGACAAACTCTGCAGAGCCCTTATGCCAACTCGTATAACTACGGAGTCCTCATGGTTTCGATCGCTTGGGAGTTCAGCGAGGATGTCGTGCCATGTTCTGTTAACCGACTTGACCATCGTAGGTTTCTTTNTAGATTTATAGGCTATGATTCTGTCCGAGATGATTCGTTTTGTGATTGTTCGTGTCCATCGTGNCGTTATTCGCGTTCGGGGTGTTTTATGCCTGGTATAACCCTTCGCATCTTATCAAGACAAGCAGATTCGGAGANATAGGATTCTGAGGACCCTCNATGTGCCTCTATCTCTCGAATCTCGGTTCTTCGGTACGCTCTTCGTTGGTTTGTATTTTGCATTGCGTGGGGGGATCATTATCTTCAGATTTTCTACTTCTAAAGTTAAAGCCCAGATAAGTAATTTCAGGCCAGATTTCGTCACCATGCGGACAGAGGTCCTTTGCCATCATCTAGATGAGTTTTTTTTTTTTGCTTTGTTCGTGTACATATTTCATTGATTTTGTTTCGCCTTCGCAGCAGGCACATATTGCGCATTGAATTAACGTTGGGATTTGAAGTCATTTCTCGTCCATGAAGTATACGACATGATAGCTGCGCTGCAGCCATCGTTGGACCCGCAGGTTGAGGTCTTCGTCAATATGGCNGTGTCCATCCGAGACTATCTTGGCTAGCTGTCAAACTACCGACCCTCCTTGACTAAAAATTGGGTCNCTCCAGGATCCCAGGTCGGCCAATCATGACCGGTTTTCGGCAGCGCCAAGATCGAACGTTTGCTGAGATATTTGGGGGGCCTGTAAGTGACGAGCGCTAAGCATTGCCTTTTGCTCCACAGTCTCTCCGTCTCTCCATCTCCACATTCTGACGGTAGGCATGGTTGTTGGCCTGCGCAGTCGCGAATCGCCTTCGTNGNGNNGNGTTGCANNGNGNANNGACGNNTNCNNTNTANANNNCTNNNGNANCNNCTNCA